>PVJC01034468.1:0-18772 GCA_004026665.1 Murina feae | reverse complement strand
TTGTGCACAGGGCCTCTAATAACAAATAAAAGATAAATATGCACAGATCAATTCCAGAGATGAGAACTTCCCAGGATTTAGAAATAAAAAAGAGAACTGGCATTTTGGTGGTCCAAAGAGGTGAGATGTGCATGTAGATTTTAATGGATAGAAACTTAATACCCCCATTGGACAACAATCCTTAGAGGAGAATTCCCCCCAAAACAATCCTTTATAATACATTTATTTAAAATAATTAAAGGTGCAATAATAAGAATAAAACCATAAAAAGAAAGAAGATTTGTGATTAAATAATGATAATATTAGAAAAGTAACCTTATAGGACTCATATAAGTAAAAATTCTAATTGTTAAAATGAAAACCTGAATGTTATCCATAGAATAGTTTGATTGAATGTTTCACAGTAACAACTATTGTTGTGGACGCATCATTCTCGAGATGAAGAACACCGACTCTAATTAGGTCTTAAGGAGCAAGGGAGGATTTCTTGAGTGAGCTGGGCAGCTGGCTGCAGCGTCAGCCCCCACGGAAGTGAGGACTGACACTACAGCCGCGACCAGATGCAGAAGCAAGCTTTTATTCACAAAAACCACAAAAAGGTGACGCACAAAGTTTGTTGCTCTATTTCTCACAGACTCATAAGTTTTGGCCAGAGCATGGTTCTTTTACTATTTCTTTATCTCTGGCAGTAGCAGTAAGTCCTACTGAGCTGCAAACGAGCTGGGGCAAATTGACCTTTACACTATCAGATCTGAAAAAGAAAAAAAAAAGAAAAAAGAAAAATCAACCATCTGTAGCTACTGAAGGGCAAATAAAAGCAGCAAAAAACTGAAACAAAGTCCATTGTTGAAAGACACAGACGAGACTGGGTGAGATTTCTGGACTTGCAACCTTTTCCCTGAGAGTACTCTCCAGCTCTGCCCTTGTCCTCCTGGCTTCATGCTGAAGGGGAAGACTTGGGACTGTCAGCATGGCTGATCCTAAGGGGAAGGATACTAAAAAGCAAGAGGCAGAGTTATGCAGCATCAGTGCACCTGCCTAAATCCTTAGCTAACTGCTGAACTGTGCACGATTGGGAGATACCATAGGTTTGGATAAAACAGTAGCTAAAACCCAAGAGAACCGATGGGACATCTTAGATGCTGCTCACCACAGGGGGAAGAAGATGGGGAGCTCTGTTCCAGCCAAGTTAACAGCCTTCTAGAAAAGAAAGCAACAGTCCTCAGAGGAACATAACTAAATCCAGTGTCTCGGTAATGCATCGCTTACACTGTCTGAGGCACAGTGAAAGATTACTAGATGTGCAACAGGAGAATGTGACCATAGTCAAGAAAGGGAGGTTAGTATAAATCATCTCTGAGATGAGCCAGAGACTCTTGAATTAACTAGCAAGTACTTTAAACATTGGTGCACTACCAGCCGCACCAACAGTGCACATATTAGTTTTGAATTTATATTCTAAACTAGAGGCCAAGTGCATGAAATTCATCGGAGATAGGGTCCCTAGGCCTGGATGGCAATCAGGGGGCCCCCACTGGCACCCTCCTTGGCTGGCCTGGTGCCACCTGCTCTCAAGTTGGCCCTACCCCCTGCAGTCACTGCTGATTGCCTCCCTCTGTGTAGCAACCAGCGGAGCGATCGGGGGGCTGCTGCTGGCACCCAACTTGGCTTCCCTGAGGTCTGCAGGCTGGGGGCAGCTCCTGCATTGAGCGTCTGGCCCCTGGTTGTTCCACCAGTCCTTGTGCTGTTTGGTCAATTTGCATATTAGGCTTTTATTACATAGAAAAGTTATATCTACTTGGAAAATTTGATATTTTGTGGCATTGTTTTTTCTTAGCAATCTTCCAAAGGACAAAGCATTTTAAAGAATATTTTAATAGACTAAAACTTATCCTGCAGTTACCACATGGGGCCATAAAACTCATTTATAAATTTAAGATAGATAAAAGAATTTTAGGGATGTTATTTTAGTATTTTCTGAAATATTTTGCTCTCTCCTCATTCTTATGACTATTTCACTATTTGTTATTAACTATTACCAATTATGTCAAAATTTTTAAAATAACAACAAAATAAAGAAATAATGAACTGTCCTTGAAGGATTATATAGTGAAATAAATAATACTTATGTTATTTTTATTATCAATAATTTTATTAAGTAGAAATATATTAAACACTAAATAATAAAGCTGAGATATCAGGATTAAATATAAAAGTATTAACAACTATATGTGGTCTACAAAAGATAAATTTTAAATATCAATGTGCCTTTGTATTTAGAATGAAAGTAATATAATGGAAAATAAAATATCATGAAAACAGTAACCGTAGGAAAAGTAGTAACTGTCTTAATATCAGACAAAATAGACTTTAAGATACAAAGTTTAATCTGAGAATAGATGGACATTTCATAAGAGTAAATTCATTAGGACAACAAAAAGTTTATCAGCACAAAATAAAAGATATTTAAAATATAAAAAGTTACAAAATAACTAGGTAAAAATATCAGTAAGAATATTAAAAATCTTAAGAAGACATCAACCACATTGACCTATTTGACATTTACAACATAATACAGCCCCAAACTGTAGAGATTATGTTCTTTTAAAGTGTACATGGGCTATTCACAAAAATATATCATAAGCTGGGCCAAAAAGTAATTCTAAGTCAATTTCAAAAGATCAAAATCAAGAACATATTCTGTAACCACAATAAAATTAGAAAAAAATTGTAAGATGTCCAGAAAAATCCAAAATAGTTATAAATTAAGTAATATATTTCTAAATAACTTATATGTCAAAAAATAGATAACAATAAACATTACAAAATATTTTGAACTGAGTTATAATAAAAGTTCAATTCAGCCAAATTTATGGGATACAACTAGAACAGTGCATAGATAGAAATGTGTATCTATAAATGCTTATATTACACTAGAGTCCCGGTGCATGAATTTGTGCACAGCTACGGGGCCAATAGGGACCATCTCCCCAGTCCCAATCGGGGTCAGCCGGGAGGGGGAAGGACTACGGGAGGTTGGCCAACTGCAGGAGGTTGGCTGTGGGAGTGCACTGACCACCAGCGGGAAATTCCTGCATTGAACGTCTGCTCCCTGGTAGTCACTGCACATCATAGCAACAGGTCAACTGGCCATTTGGTTGACTGGTCTTAATGATTGCTTAGTTTTATATATATATATATATATATATATATATATATATATATATATAGAGAGAGAGAGAGAGAGAGAGAGAGAGAGAGAGGTCATATTTTATATAATTTAAATGTGTTTACATAAATACCAAATGCTTTTGTATTCATTCCAGATACATCAGCCTTATATTTATTATTTAATTATACATAAACATAGTAAGTTTATATTATATTGTTTATATTACAGTGTAGTATACTATATTGTATGATATAAGCAAGGTCTAAAATTTTTGAAAAAGGTCTCCATCAAAAAGGTTAAAAACGAAGAACAAATTAAACCTAAAAAATAAAATAGCTAAAAGCAGAAATTAATTAATTAGAAAATTAATATAAAAAAACAAAAGGCAAGGTTTTTTTCTCAAAATTATTTAATGAAATCAATACTCATAACAAAACTTATCCGAAAAGATAAAAGAAAGAAAAAAAAACAAAACATCAATATAAAAAAATGAGTCAAGGGGATATTATGAGTGATCCTACAGCCTTTAAAACATATTAAGAAATATTATGATCAATTTAAAATAAATGGACAGTGTCTTCACCAAAAATGACATGACACAGTTAAAAATATAAATATTTTCCAAATTGTTTTATGGGTCATCAAAATCCTAACCTTGACAACAATGTTACAAGTAAATCATAAACCATAATTATTATTAGTATAAATATTTAAATCATTAACAAAATATGAGAAGATTTAATCCAGGCAAGTGTAAAACAAAATACAAACATACTGACCAAATGAGGTTTATCCCAGGAGTAAAAAGTTTAACATTTGAAAATTAACCATAGATAGAAAAAAATGCATATTATAACATTGAACATCTATTCATGATAAAAACTCTCACCAAAATGTAATAGAAGGAAACTTACCCAATCAGATAAAGGGATTGCATTAAAAACCTACAACTAACGTCACACTAAATGAAGAATCACTGAATTATTTTTCCTAACTTTAGAAATGAGGCAACGATGGTCCTCCTCTGACACAGAAGGCAAGAAAACTAAATAAAACACACAAATATCAGGAAGCAAAAAGTAACATTGTCTCTTTTCTCAGACAACTAGACTGTTAAGATAGAAATTACTTAGTAATTTAATAAACAAATAAAAAAAACACTAAGAAACTAGAGATTCAGAATACAAAGTCAATATGCAATATAACTTACATATTCTAGAGAACAGATTTTTTAAGATAACATGAAATACGTGGTAATGAATTAAAATAAGGACAAGATTTCTACACCAAAAATTATAATAATCACTGAGAGAAATTTGGAAAAATTAAATAGATTCACCATATCTATGTATCCAGATTTCAATATTGTTAAAATATCAATTTTTCCCAAATGGATCCATAGATTCACCATAAATTCAACAGTTTCCTTATCACAATTTTAACTGGCTGGAGAGAGAGAAATTGGTAAGCATACTATATAATAAAAAGCTCATATGCTAATTAGACTGGATGGCAGAACAATCTTCTGGAACAACTGGTGGGCAGGGCCATGGGGCCATGGGGCTGCAGAGCCATGAGGCAGCCAGGCTGCAAGGACCGAGGCAGCTGGGGCTGCAAGGGCTGAGCCCCTTGCACAAATTTTATGCACCAGGCCTCTAGTATTAGTATATGGATATGCCAGGAACCTGAAATGCCCAAAGCAACCTTGACTTATAGAACAAAGCTGGGGACTTGCCCACCAGACTTCAAGTGTTACCATACAGCCACAGCAAACAAGACTATGATGTCGACATAAGGATAGACAAGCAAATTAGTGAAACAGAATATGGAATTGGGAAGAGACACACATTTATTTGGCTATTAGATCTTCAACAAAAACTTCAGTGGGATTAAATGATGAATGTGAAGTCTTTTCAACAAAGGAGACATTGATGTGGGGACAAAATGAATCTCAACTCTTACCTGACACTATACAAAATAATTAATTTTTATTTAAGGTAAAAGCTACAACTATAAAACTTTCAGATATGAAAACATAAAGGAATATCTCCATTACCTGAGAGTAGCCAGAGTTTTCTTGGACAGAATGTAGATTCAATTATCACAAAGGAAAAATAATCATAATTTAGACTAGTAACAATTTTTAAAAATTATTCTTTTTTTTAAATATATTTTATTGATTTTTTTTTTACAGAGAGGAAGGGAGAAGGATAGAGAGTTAGAAACATCAATGAAAGAGAGACATTGATCAGCTGCCTCCTGCACACCTCCTACTGGGGATGTGCCCACAACCAAGTTACATGCCCTTGACCAGAATCAAACCTAAGACTTTTCAGTCTGCAGACTGACGCTCTATCCACTAAGCCAAACCAGTTAGGGCTAAAAAATTATTCTTATCCAGAGATACATCTAAGAAAATAAATGAGAAGGTTGGAGAGGTTAACTGGGGAACTTACATGCATATAAGCATTACCCATGTACACAGTCAACAGTGTGGAGAAGGCCTGATGGGGCGGGTGTGGGGTGAATGAGGTCAATGGAGAAAAAACAAAAGGGACATCCTTAATATTTTAAACAATAAAAGTAAACTTTAAAAAAGAAAGTTGGCAGAAAAACTTAGCTGAGAGAGGATTTTTATTCAGAAGGTAAATTCTTACAACTAAACAATAAAAAGAAAACAGCTAATTTTAAAAATGAGCAAAAGACTTAAGCCAACAAAGGAGGATGTGAACTTTGACCCTAAAAAGTTCTCTGTATCCTCAGCCATCAGGGAAATGCAATAAAAAACACAGTAAGAAGTCACCACACACAGAAAGACTGAAATTAGAAGGACTAATGCCAGCCGGTATGGCTCGGTGGTTGAGCATTAACCTATGAACCAGGAGGTCATGGCTTGATTCCTGGTCAAGTCATATGCCTGGGTTGTGGGCTCATTCCCTATCGTGGAATATGCAGGAAGCAGCAGATCAAAGATGATCTCTCATCATTGATGTATCTATCTCTCTCTCTCCCTCTTCTTCCTTTCTACATCAATAATCCTATCTAATAAAAGAGTAATATGCAAATTGACCATCACAAGATGGCTTCCCCATGTGGTCAAAGATGGATGCCACAAGATGGCCAGCAAGGGAGGGCAGTTGGGAGGGACCCGGGCCTGCAGGGGAGGGCAGTTGTGGAGAACCCAGGCCTGCAGGGAAGGACAGTTGGGTGGGACCATCCTGGCAGGGGGAGGGCAGTTAGGGGCAATCAGGCCAGCACAGGAGCAGTTAGGCATTGATCAGGCTGGCAGGAGAGTGGTTAGGGGCAATCGGCAGGCAAAAGGTAGGGATCCAGCAGTCCTGAATTATGAAAGGGATGTCTGACTGCCCATTTAGGCCTGATCCCACCGGGCCTAAAAGGGCAGTCAGACATCCCTCAAGAGGTGCCAGATTGGAAAGGGTGCAGGTTGGGCTCCCACTCTGTGCACAAATTTCGTGCACTGGGCCTCTAGTGTGTGTGTGTATGTGTGTATATATATATATATATATATATATATATACTGTATTTTCTGGTGTATAAGATGAGTGGGTGTATAAGACAATCCCCAACTTTTGAGAAGATTTTCCTGGGTTAAAAAGTCATCTTACATGCCAGAAAATACAATATATATATATATATATATATATATATATATATATATATATATATTTAGAGGGATTATTAAAGCCAAGTGTTATGACAATCAAACACATGTCTCATATTGATACATGACATAACCTCTTTGGAAAAGTTTAGTAGTTTACATTTTTAATTTACTTATAGCCTACCTTTTGAACTCATATTTCTAATCTTAGATATTTGCCTGATAGGAGTAAAGATGTACAACTTCTACCAATTTTGTACAAAAATGTTCATAACAACTTTATTCATAATAGCTGAAAACTAAAACCTATCAAATATCCTTTAACAGGAAATAAGCCAGTCAGAGAAAGATAAATGTCATATGATCTCACTCTTTTGTGGAATATAGAGAACAACATAGACTGATGGACAGGAACAGAGACAGAGAAGCAGTGATCAGTCTGTTGATCCCAGGAGGGAGTGTGGGGGAGAGTAGGGGTGGGGGGAGAGATCAACCAAAGGACTTGTATGCATACATATAAGCCAAGTCAATGGACTCAGACAACAGGGGGATGAGAGCATGAGTGTGTGTGTGGGGGGGGTGGAGATTATTGAGAGATGAGGACACATTTGTAATACCTTGACCAATAAAGAAAAAAAAAATCAAAAAAAGAGAAAATAATCTAATCTAATAAAAGAGTAACATGCAAATTAACCATCACTCTGAGACACCTAAGCCATGCCCACTAGTCAAGCCACGTCCCAAGCCAATCAGAATGGCTGTATGCAAATTAACCCAGCCAAGATGAAGGCTGGCAGCCACAGAGCTAAAACAAACAGGAGGCTTCTGTTGCAACTGCCTGCCTAGGCTGGCTAGGCCTCTGTTCAAGGCAACAATGTTTCAATTATAGAAGCCACAGAGCTGAAGCAAACAGGAGACTTCCTTGCCTGCCTAGGCCTCTCCTCAAGGCAACAAATTTTCAGTTATAGAAGACAAATAAAGCCCAGAAACCTGATTCCAGCCAGACTCGCTGGGATGTTGTGTCAATGGGAGCTGTGGGCAGCCTGAAAACAGTCCTCAGCCTCTCACCCAGGCTGGCCAGGCATGCCAGCAGGTGGACATCCCCCGAGGGGTCCCAGACTGTGAGAGGGCACAGGCTGGGCTGAGGGACACCTCCAAGTGCACAAATATTTGTGCACCGGGCCCCTAGTCCTATATAATAAAAGCCTAATATGCTAAGTGTCTGCCCATTTGACCATTCGACAAGTCACTATGATGTGCACTGACCACCAGGGGGCAGATGCTCCAACTGGTAGGTTAGCTTGCTGTTGGGATCCCTCTGATCAGGACTGGGTGAGATGGGTCAGACATACCCTGGAGCCCTTCCGTGGTCCCTCCCTGGACACCAACCTCCTGTGGTCCCTTCCCAGCCAGCTGGCCCCTATAGATCCCAATTAGGACTGGGTGAGATGGGCCAGACATACCCTGGAGCCCTCCTCGGGTCCCTCCTTGGCCCCAATTATGCACCGGCAGGATCCCTTGGCCTGGCCTGCACCCTCTCGCAATCTGGGACCCCTCAGGGGATGTTGGAGAGCCGGCTTTGACCCAATCCCCGCAGACCAGACCAAGGGACCCACCAGTGAACAAATCAGTGGACTGGGCCACTAGTAATGTAATAAAATATTACTCAGCAATGACATTGAGTGAGTTACTGATACATTTAACATCATCAGTGAATCTCACAGATAGTATTCTGAGTGAAAGAAGCTACCAACAGAAACAGGACACACGGTGTGATTTAATTTATATAAAATTTCAGAACAGGCAAAACGAACTGTGGGAACCATGCCAGAGCTGCTGGATAGTCAAGGCAACTCAGAGTGTGAAGGACTTGTTTATGGAATGCCAGATGGCCAAGGCCCCTCTGATCATGGGAATCTTAATCAGAATGTCCACAGACTATGTGCAGGTACACAACAAGGTCACCACTTGCAAATAAGCCTCTTTATCTAAAAATAATACATGTTAGCCAACCAGTATGCTGGGGTGAAAGGGGAGGCACAGAGGCTGTAGCTACTGTGTGTGCAGGAAAGCTGGAGAGGTTGGAGAAGCTACTAGGGCAGGAGCCCGCGTGCCATTACCATGTGAGGCAGTGAGCCTAGGGCAGCGTGTGGCTGCTCAGATAATGCCTGTGGGTACAGAGGTTAATGTGCTTTGGTGGGAAAGGTGAACTTGGTCACTAGCCAGTGTGCGGCTGCCTGTATAGGACTTTGCTGTGAAGAACTGTTTTGTCTGATGGCTCTATGGCCACAGGCTTCTACAATAAAGACTCATTCTTATACACCCTCACGTCTCATGGCTTCTCCATCTAAGACCTGACATCCAAGAAGTTTCGGCCCCTGTAAGGGGGGGCTCAGACCCAACAGTTAGTGTAGCGAGCAGAGTTCGAGAAGGAACCTGCCCCGATACTTGGTGTAGTTGAGCAGAATTCAGAAGGATATCCGAACTCAGAGCAGCTATGCTCTGTGCTGCTCTGACACAAACTCGTGATGAAAAATCAGAATAGTGACCCCCCGAGGAGAAACTGATGAGGAAGAAATATAGGACCTTTCTGGAAAGTGGAAATTTTCTGTGTCTTGGTAGCGGTGTGGTTTACAGGGAGGCATTCATTTGTCAAAATGCTTCCAACTGTGCTTTTAAGACTTGTCTGTTTCAAAGTATGTCAGTTGGATGCAAAAAGCTGTACATAAATTTTGAACTTTAGTTAGGTCTGCTTTTCACAGTGGATGGTTTAGCAATTCCAAAATTACTTTCTGTGTATTCTAGACGAGGCCAAATGAGTAAATATGTTCAGGATAATGGGATGCAGATTTCTCACTGTTATGAGTTACAAATATGGAGAGGAGGTAACTAGATCCTAACCTGTACTACAGTGTGTTTGGTTGAAAGTAGACAATTCACTTAGAGTTTAAAACAGAGATAAAGAAAAAAAATAAAATCATCTATAATAATGACAGCATAATATGCAAATAGACCCAATGGCCAAACATCGGAACAAACTTCCCGATGATCTTCAGGACGAAGCTGGGGCTATGAGGGCCAAGGCAGAAAAGAGATGGAAATCATGAAAGAAAGAGTAAGCCTGTGGACTATCGAACTAGAATGTCCAATATTTATGTGAGAGAATTTGCGGAGGGAGAAAATTTTTAAAATTCTCAAAAATGTGATAGATGAGAAAATAACCCAAAATTAATATGAGATGATTCTTCAGTTTGAGAGAGAACATTGAATATTAAACAAGATTAGAAATAAATTTATACCTGGACAAATTTACAAAAAAAAACAGAAATAGAGCATTTTTAAAAATTTATTGGAACACTCCAGCCAGTGTTGTTCAGTGGTTGAGCATCAATCTATGAACCAGGAGGTCACAGTTCAATTCTTGGTCAGGGTACATGACTAGGTTTCAGGCTCTATCCCCAGTAGGGGCTGTGCAGGAGGCAGCCAATCAATGATTCTCATCATTGATATTTCTCTCTCTCTCTCCCTCTCCCTTCCTCTCTGAAATCAATAATATATATATATATATATATATATATATATTTTAAAAGTACTATAATTGCAGTTAAGTTGCAATTATACAAACATACAAATTGTTATAGACAAAGATATGGGAGATCTACATATATAAAAGCCTAAGCTACCAATTGACAGAATGACCAGTCGATTGGTCACTATGACGCGTACTGACCATCACAGGGCAGACACTCAATGCAGGAGCTGCCCCCTGGTGGTCAGTGTGCTCCCACAGTGGGAGCGCTGCTCAGCTAACCCATAGGCGCCTGATGCAGGGTTCATGGCTGGCCACCGCAGCCTGGAGACCACAGCGGAGCGGCAGCAAGCCTACAGTGGCGACAGGTGCAGTGGGACAGGGATGAGCAGGAGCAGCAGGGAGGAGCAGAAGATGCCATTGGACTGCTGGTTTTGGCCAGATCCCTGCAGGCCACACCGAGGGATCCCACCAGTGCACAAACCCATGCACCGAGCCTCTAGTAAAAGGATAAAATAGGGGTGAGAAGAAGGCTAATCTAAATTCCTGGAGACATCAGGGTATGGGGGGAATAAGGGATAAACCAGCTTTGATTCTCCTCAGAATGTTATATGTAAAAAGCAATCAAAATGACAGAGAGCAGAACCTTTCTATTTGTGAATGGTAGGTGTCGAGTAAAAGTGCTTTATTGTCACTCTTTTTGTAAGCTCAGTTTGCTTGACTTATTTCTTGGCCATTGAGATGAGTCCTCTAACTCAGGGTCAGGGAAGACATTCTTAAGGGCATTTCATAAACTCAGTGCCAGTTTCCCTTAGATTTGGCCCTTGTTCCAGATAACTTGGATCTTTTGCCTTTCCCAAACTTTTTTAAATGAGTGTTTAATAATTATTATATATATATTTTTAATTTTATTGACTTTACTGGGTGACATTTGTTAATAAAATTATATACGGTTCAAGTGTAAAATTTATCATACCTCATCTGTACATTGAATTGTGTGTATACCACCTAAACTCAAGTCTCCTTCCATCCCCATTTACCCTCTCTTACCTCCCCACCCCCTTTTCCCTCCTCTAATCACCATACTGTTGTCTGTGTCTAGGAGTTGTCTTAGTTTTTTGCTCAATGCCTTCACCTAGTTTACTCAGCCCCCAAACTTCTTCCCTTCTAACAGCTGTCAGTCTGTTCTCCCTCTTTGAGTCCATTTTGTTTGTTGTTTATTTTGTTCATTAGATTTTTAATTTTTTTAATTGATGAAGAGAGAGAGAGAGGGAGAGAGAGAGAGAGAGAGAGAGAGAGAGAGAGAGAGAGAGAGACAGAGATTGAGAGAGAACTGTATGTTGTTCCACTAATTGATGCATTTATTGGTTGCTTCTTGTACATGCCCTGGCTGGGGATCGAACCCACCACCTTCACATATCAGGATGATGTGTTAGCCAACTGAGCCACCTGGTGAGGGCAGATTTCACATTCTTTAAAAGTCTATGCATAGTGGGAAGAGAAAGGGGGCATTTGACATCTCCATATGGACATAACAATATGTATACATACAGAGACACGTATTTGGGGTGAAGGGAGGTTCTATGTCCTCAACATTAAAATGGATGATGATGACAATGATGATGATAGTGGGGCTGTCGGATATTAGAATGTAATGTTAATCTTGCCAGGATTGTGGACAGCCTGGGACACAGTGATAATTCTCAAATAATCATTATTTCCTTGTACTTCACACCTATGCCTTTCTGTAATCCTCAGCACTTCAGCTCTGAAAAGTCAAACCCTTCACAAATGCAAGTTTGTGACCAAAAAAGTATGACATGTTGGCATCGTATCGCCATGGCACCCGACTCTGTCCTCTCCTTGTCTCCAAACTGTGACCACGCCGTGGGCACTCCCACCAGAACGCAGCTACCAAGGCTGTGCCTCGCTCCATGCTCTCTTTGCAGAGTCTCAGATAAGTCTTTTCTCTGAACCTCTATTTCCTCTTCTGTAAGTGAAGACAGTCATTCCCACCTGGAGATTCCCAAACAGGAGGAGTCATGTCCATGTTCCTAACAATCTCCTAACTAAGAGCCTTTGTCCTTCCTGGGACCACGAGGGGTGGGGGGAGGTAGGTCCCTAGTGAAGTGGAGGAAGTTTGTGCTCAGGTTTGCAGAATTGTGTAAACCTTGCAGCAAGCCTATGCTTCAATTCTTTAGCCCCTGAGCCTGGGGCCTCCAGCACTTTTTAATGGAATCACGGCCTTATTTAAGAGGGATCCAATTCTTATTATTTAAAGTGCTGTTGGCAGCTGACACATTGAGAGAATTACCAAAATATAATTTAACTGGCATTGTGGTAGGTTAAAAAAACACAGACTTGCTGCTCATAAGGGTAACACACAAGGAAACATTTTTCATCTACAAAGAAACACAAAGAAACTGAGTTTGAGCTCAAAATCTTTATTCCATGACTATGTGTCATGGGTTCTAATTATTAGCGTACATTAGGGGGACAGTTAGAAATGTGCCTGGGTCTCTAACCAATGCCCATGCAGACAAGCGCCTCGCCAAGTGGGGGAAGGTTCTGACTGCACTGGTTCAGGGAACAGACTCCATCACACCAAGCCCACGTGTCCCACTGCCTTCTGGGTATTTCTCTTAGGGTGTCACCTGGGCTTCACGTGTCACAGCCCCAACTTGTCACATGTCTCTCACCTAACCACCGCTTCCTCTGGACTTCTTGACTCCTCACCATCTGCAAGGCACCAAGCTTGAAACAGCAGCATTTCCCATGGCTCTGTGTGGGGGAGACACTGGAGTGAATGGACTAGAAAGGCCACATCCTCTCTCTGCCTGTCCTTATCCGTGTCACCTCAAGAGAGCCACTTCACTTGAATTTCCACCCACCACCCCCTTCACACCCGGCATTCCGGGCGGCAGGGCCTCCCTGAGAGAGAGAAGGCATTTAACCGAGAGCCAGTGACTGCCGGCTGAAATGTCACAGGTGGACTTCACAGACGGGTACAGGATTCTGCTGGTAGAGGTGATGAAAACTGATGTCATGGGTTAGGTTGTGCCTCCAAAAATTCCTGTCCAGTCAGCGGGGCTCAGTGGTTGAGCGTTGACCTATGAGCCAGGAGGTCATGGTTCTATTCCTGGTCAAGGCACATGCCCGGGTTGCGGGTTTGATCCCCAGTAGGGGGCATGCTGGAGGCAGCCAATGTTTCTAATAAAAATATTTTTAAAAATAATTCTTCTGTTGAAATCCTAGCCTCTGGGACCTCAGAATGACACCTTATTGGGAAAGAGTCATTTCCAATATCATAAGGTCGGCAGAGCTGTCCCCAATCCAACAAAACTATATCTTAACAAAAGGGAGATTTGACCCAGAAATAAGGTGACCAAATTTAAAGCAATACACCATTGACTAGGGGGTTCTTTCTTTTTCTTTTTATTACAAAGAGTAATCGGGACTTTTTAAAAATGGCGTGGGACGCAGGACAAACTGTTAAATATCGGGACTGTCGTGTCAAAAGCAGGACGTCTGGTCACCTTACCCAGAAACAAACACTCAAGAACTGTGTGTAGACAAAGGTAGGCGTCAGAGTGATGCTCCTACACGCGCTGGAACACAGAAGCTGTCCACATCCCCCAGCAATTCGGGGAGGGGCCTGGGACAGGCTCCCTCAGCCTCAGGAGGATCCCCCCCTGCCCGCACCATAAACTCAGATGATGTCCAGCCTCCAGAACTAGGGGGACGAAGGATTTCTCCCACCCAGTCTGGCACGGTGTTGCAGCAGCCCTAGCAAACTTCCGCTGCCGGACAGGGTAGCTGCAGCCTCCCGCAGATGTCCAATCTAAGCAGCCCTGGCCCGCTGGGCCTCCAGACTTGTCAAGATAGGCCAGAACTCTAACATGTGACATCTCCCAAAGCATGAAACCTCCCAACATGTGAAATCTTCAAGTTTTAAAATGGCAAGCCATTCAGACATTTAAGCCATTTTACAACCTGACCCCGCCCTGCAAAAAATAAATAAATAAATAAATAAGTACCCGCAAGCCACACATTTTTAAGTTTTGGACTAAATGAACTTAAATTCCTGTTCAGTGATCACATTCTATGAAGCTAGGACTTTCATACTTCTTTGCTGGGACTCTTCTTCTCAAATTAATCAATTAAATAAACACGAAACCGGGAGTCTGGAGCAAGGCTCAATTCCTGCACAGGGAACAGGGAGCACCATGCCTGGACCTGTCCCGTTCTGGGGATGGTCAAACACAAATCCTCATCCATCTTTCCAGCAGTTCTAGGTGGTGGGGTGTCTTTGGTTCCTGCCTACAGATAAGGAAACAGAGATGCCAAAAAGTATAAAAGCATCCACCATCCCACAGAGGCTGTCTGGAAAACCAGCTTTTGGCCTCGAGGACACCTGCACTGGTAGGTCACCTGAGCCCCCAAGGGGTTGGAGGGGTGCTGTTCGGGGTGCAGTCACTAAGGTGGCCAGGGTTCCTCAGCTCATTCGGAACATTATTGAGGACAGAGCTGGTGAGCAGTAGGGATGGCTCGAACTCTGAGCCCTCACACTGCAGGAAGCCTGGGAGCAGTCCCATCAATGTACCCACTGCCTCGCCTCTCTCCTCCACTACCTGATGTGGTCGCTGTCATAGAATGGCTGACCCCTCAGTGACCTCCTGCCAGGCCTTCATCCATTGGCTCCATTCCTTGTCCCATTTTCGTGGTCTACCCCGGCCATGTGAATTCCCTACATCTCAGTCACCATTCAAGGAGCACCTACATGCAGGAGCTGAAATTCAAGGCCAGACCCCCACTTAGCTCCACTCTGTCCCTTCCTGAGGGCCCCACGCTTCCCTGCTCGTCCACTTCTCCGCTTCTCCCTGCAGCAAGTCTGCTCAGCTGTCTAGGCTCCTGGTCAGGCAGTTCTCTGCATGCATTCTGCCTCTGCCTCTCTACTGTCTGTGCAGCTCTTCCTTGCAGCCAAGAACCCTCTAAGGAGCTTGGCTTCTAGGTGCCCCATTCACGTCAAGCTTTTAGTGTTTAATGCCTGCTGATGCATTTTGCTTGTCATTGTAAAAGAAAAAGAAAAAGAGTGCCATTCCTATTGTGCCAGTTTTTACATGAACTTACCATGTGATTCTGCGTAGGTCAATTGCCCTCCCAGGTCAAAAACTCATTCTCTGTAGGGTAAGCATTGAGGATTAGAGTCAATCTCTCAAGTCTTTTACAATGTCTGCGATGCCATCACTCCACATACTTATTCTGAGTCTTCCTCACACTGAGCCTATCCATTCACTCATAGGAGCATTCATTCAGCCAGTGTCCCCTGGGATGAAGACACAGGCCAGACACAATTCTAGTCAACAGGACACAAATGTCAATAAGACAAGCCTGTCCCCTCCACTCATGGATCCTGTAGGATTTTGGGGGAAAGTGGACTAAATGAGTAAACAAGTGACTAAATAAGGTGGCTTTCATCTTGATAAGGGCTATGAAGAAATGAAATGAGATGGTGAGCTGGACAGTGAGGGCAGCAGGAGGGAGAACAGAAGAAAGGTCAGGAAAAGAGCTGATCCCTGAAGACACGGTAAAAGTTCTCTAGTGGAGGGAACAGTACTTGCTAAGACCCTAAGGGGTAAGCTTGCCAAGTTCAAGGAACAAAGCAAAGGCCAGTGTGGCTGGGAGACAGGGGCAGGGGACAGTCCTGCAAGGTGCACTGGGATCCAGGGCGGGGGGCGGGGGGATGGGCTCTGCTCTAGCCAGCTCTGTGGGAGCAGGAGTTTGAATCAATGGCTACCTTTGAGAGGATCACTTATGTCAGTAATGCAGCAGCTCGCCCAACATCCTCCCCGCCAGTTCACGGAGAACATTGAGTATAGTGGGAACCATCTGATAACAAAATCCGGTTCACAATTTCATCTTAGAAGTGCCATCTGCAGGGACCTGACTTGGCTGTGGAGCACAGCTTTACCCAAAGGGATATGGAAATCGTGCCCTTTTAAGGGATGACTCAACAAGCCCAGAATGTCAACCGGAGGAAGGAGAGACTCTAGAACACAAGGTGATGTCTGCAGTTCCAGAAGAGCTCCCGGGACAGAAGGACAGAGCAGTGCTCTGGGGGCCAGTAAAGTTCCAGTGGGAAACTGGAGAATGCCATTTATCAGCAACCTTCCGACAGCAGAACGGCCCAGCGGGAGAGAGGAAAGAGTCCCAAGCAAGTGAGCAAGTGCACAGAGCTCTACATGTTGGAAGTGGTCAGGTGGTGGCCTGGGGATGCTTGGGTTCGAGCCTCTTGCAGCCCCAGGGTTCCATCAGTCTATAGTCTCTTCACTGGGCACAGGAACTCAGTGGCAGGGCCTTACTTGTGGAGGAACTTTACATTATAATTACAGATTTACTCCTCAGATAAAGTTGCACAAAACTTTTGAAATAGAGCCTGACTGGTTTTAAATAGAGCTCCTCTCTATCAGATTTAAGCTCTCACCAAATATAGCTGAGGGGAGGGAGGAAGAGAAGACGGAGACCTTTGCCAAGAGCAAAAGTGTAGAAATCTGCTCTTTGGTGGATGGATGGTCCAAAAGCAAAGCTTCATTTAAAGTTTCCCAGCACCTGGAGGACTTAGGTCTGGCCAGAGCCCCCTGTTAAATGACCCCCACGCTTCTCCCCACACACATACACATCCCACATGGGTGGGGTGGAGGAGGGAGAGGTCTTTAAGAAGGTCCCAAACCAGGCTTTTCATGAGCAGCATCCCCATGGACTTTTTGTATTCTCCCAACATGCTCATCCCTGGCTTTCCTTGTTCAGTAGGGAAAGCCTAGGCATTGACTGTGGAAGCTGATCCTGGGTTATACTCCAGCTCTTCCACGTAGCAGCTAATCGCCCAATTTCTCTGAGCTTTCATTTTTCACAAAGAAAAAAGAAACGAAGAAAAACAGTAACTGTCTTGCAGGGTAAACATAAAGATTCAGTGGAATGATACAGACACATTTCTTAGTCGAAGCGCTGATTGGGAATTTTCTCTAGTCGTAATATTTAGCAAAGACATGACATGTACACTCTTGTAAGTGTTTCCTCAATGTGCTGTGTGTTTAAAATTCATTTAGGCCTCAGGATATCCATGTGAGGCATGCGCATTACCATTCCCATCTTACAGACAGGGCCACTGAGGCACCCATTCCTGGTTTCACAGTCCTGCACAGCAGAGCTGTCATTCAGCCACTGGAAGGTGGAGCTGTCACTCAACCACCAGAGCTGTCAATCACTGGAAGGCAGAGCTCTCACTCAATCACCTAAAGGCGGGCCCTCGCTGGAGCACCAGCAGCGTGAACACTAGGGGAGCACTCAGGAACATCGCTTTTCTTTAACTCCCCTGAGTCCTTTCCTCCTTCCTCTCACCCTGCCACGCTGCACATGGTCAGTTTTCTAGAACACACTCTAATCCCACACATTCCTCTACTTAGACTCCCCAAGGCCCTCCCACTGCCTGCAGAGAAAAGTTCAGATTCCTCCACGTGGCTTGCAACCCCACCGCTTGATCTGCTCGCCCCCTTTCCTATTGCTCTATCCTTGTACTGCACACCCAGTCACCCCAAACTTCTCCTCTTCCCCCCAGGCAATGCTGCTGTCTCATGCTGTGTGGGTGCTGCTGCCCTCCTCCCTGGCCCCTCCCACAGACCTCTACTTTCTGGGCCTTCTCCTGCCCCTCTGCCTCGCTGGCCTACCTGCAATCCCCCCCACCACCACCACCGTCGCCCATCCTAGCAGTCCTGCAGGGGAGATGTCCTGGTGCTGGAGGGGAAACCTATTCAGAGGGAGCTCTGTTCCAGGCCATACAGCAGAAAAGTGACTAAGCTGACATTTCAACCCACGTCTTTCCGTCTTTGAAGCTCGCCTACCTCCATCACACAAGCTCCCGAGAAGAATCGGGGAGGTTACATCCCAGCTTTCACTGGGTCTGCAAAGGGCGGTGTTTCTCTTAATAAGACATGAGGGAGCGAGGGAGCACCTGGAATGTCTCTCGCCAGGCATCCTGGCCCCTGAGCAGCATGGCTTTGTGGCTAAGAACACACACACACACTTAACTGCAGCTCTCCAGATCTCTCTCTCTCTCTCTTCTCTCTCTCTCTCTCTCTCTTCTCTCTCTCTCTCTCTCTCTCTCTCTCTCTTTCTCTCTCTCCTTCCTTCCTTCCTTCCTTCCTTCCTTCCTTCCTTCCTTCCTTCCTTCCTTCCATCCTTCCTCCCTTCCTCCCTTCCTCCCTTCCTTCCTCATTGCCCCAAAAGATTGCAGGCGCATGCATGAAGCAAGCCTGGCCGAGAAACAAAATCACATGGAATCAGAAGGCATGTGCCTTTTATCAGAACCAAACAAATTGTGGCTATAAACATCCCGTCGCCAGCGAAATTGCAGGCTTCTTTGAAGATCGGTGTCTGTTTTTTAATGTATCTA
>PVJC01034467.1:0-18801 GCA_004026665.1 Murina feae | reverse complement strand
GCAGAGATCGGGATAGTGGCCAGATTCTAGATATATCTTGAAGTGAGGGCCAACAGAATTTGCTGATGGAATAGAAGTGAGTATGAAAGAAAAGGAAGAGTCATATGTAACTTCAAGGTTTTTGGCCTGTACAACTGGAAGGATGGAGTTGCCATTAAAGATTGGGGTTGAGGCCCTGGCTGGTTTGACTTGGCGGATGGAGCATCGGCCTGTGGACTGAAGGGTTCCAGCTTCAGTTCCAGTCAAGGGCACATGCCTGGGTTGTGGGCTTGGTCCCCAGTGGGGAGTGTGCGAGAAGGTGGCCAATCGATGATTCTCTCTCATCATTGATGTTTCAATCTCTCTTTCCCTCTTCCTTCCTCTCTGAAATCAATCATCTTATCTAATAAAAGAGTAATATGCAAATTAGGCATCACTCCATCACAAAGATGGAGGTGCCCAGTCTGGCTCAGCCCCGCCACTGAAGTGGTCAGGTCTGTTAGCCAGGCAGGGGGTGGGGAGGCAGAGGGCCTGAGGAGTGGAACAGGTGATCAGAGGGGGCTGGGGGGTCCCCTGCCCAGGCCAGAGGCCTCTGTCAGAGGCCTCAGGCATGGGCAGGGTCAGAGACAGTGATTGGAGGGAGCAGGGGCAGATCAAGTGATTGGAGGGGGCAGGGGCAGATCAAGTGATTGGAGGGGGCAGGGGTAGAGCTGGTGATCAGAGGGGTATGAGGGTGCCCTACCCAGGCATAAGGCCTGGGCCAGAGGCCTCAGGCCTGGGCAGGGGCAAAGCAGGAGATTGCAGGGGCCTGGGCTTGGCAGAGCCAGCGGTTGGAGGGGTAGGGGTGGAGCCTGCGATCACAGGGGTCTCAGCACAGAGGGAGCCAGCAAAGCAGGGGTCTGGGGGTCCCCTGCCCAGGTCTGTAGCCTTGGCCAGAGGCTGCAGTGGGGTAGGGGTGGAGCTGGTAATGGCAGGGAACTGAGGGTCTCCTACCCAGGCAGAGCCGGTGATAGAAAGGGGCAGAATCAGAGCTGGTAACCACAGGGACCTGGGCTCTGTGAAGCTGGCAATTGGGGGGGCTTGGGGGTCTTCTTCCCAGGCCTGCAGCCTCAGGCAGAGACTGCAGGCCTGGGCAGGGGCAGAGCCAGTGATTTCAGGAGTCTGGGGGTCCCCTGCCCAGGCCTGCAGCTTTGGGCAGAGGCTAAAATCCTGGGCCATGGTGGAGCCGGTAATCACAGGGACCTGGGCAGGGGTGGAACCAGCCATCGCATGGGTCTGGGGGCCTCCTTCCCAGGCCTGCATCCTCAGCCAGAGGTTACAGGCCTGGGCAGGGGTAGAGCTGAGATTGGAGGGGCAGGGGTGGAGCCAGTGATCAGAGTGAACTACAGAGGAAACACCTTTTCTGACTGCTCATTGGATAAGCTCCCTGTATGCCACTGGTAATATTCTTAATATTCTTTGGGTAATAAGAATCCAAAAAGGTGATCTAGGGTTTTCCCACCACACTCCTGGAGAAAAAAAATGAGGGTTCACTGCTGCAGGGCTAAGAAATGTCATATCCTGCCCTAGCTGGTTTGACTCACTGCATAATGCCTCAGCCTGCCTACTGCAGGGTCTGGGTTCAACTGTGACCAAGGGAATGTACCTAGGTTGCAGGCTCCTCCCTGGCTGGGGCCCAGGTCAGGGCTCATGCAGGAGGCAACCATTCAAAGTGTTCCTCTCACTTTGATGTTTCTCTCTGTTTTTCCCTTCTCTTCCACATTCTCTAAAAATCAATGGAAACATATCCTCAGGTGAGGATAAAAAAAAAGAAAGTAGTGTCATATATCTTATGAAAGACATATTTTGAAAATGCCTAAAGAAAGTTGTCATTTTTTCATGGTGAAGGGACTGGAGTCCGTGTTGATGCAAACACCTTGGTGGCTGTGGTGACTGGCAGTGGCTGCAGCAGTAGGGTGATGGGGCTGGTGGCTTCCTCTGATTAGCCTGGTCACCTCCCACAAAGGGAGGCCAGACTTTGGCTTAGGCCCACTCCCCAAGGGTAGCAGGAAGCGGGCCTAAGCCATCAGTAGAACACCCCCTGAGGTCTCCCAGTATGTGAGAGGTGGCAGGCTGGGCTGAGGAACACACTCACCCCCCCCCCCCCCGCACAAATTTGGTGCACCGTGCCCCTAGTAAAAATATATTTTAAAAAAAGATTGGGAGTGATCTCATGTAGCAGATGAACATTTTCAATAGTAGCAGGGAGGAAGCTGCCCAAGACTGTAACTGCCTTTTAAATGTAGCACATATATGAAGAGGTCAGATTTTTCTTTTTTAATATTCATCTGAGGAGAGAGAGAGAGAGAGAGAGAGAGAGAGAGAGAGAGAGAGAGAACATCAATTGGCTGCTTCCCGTATTCTTGTATGTGCCCCGACTGAGGATCAAACCTACAATCTGGGCATATGCCCTGACTTGGAATTGAACTGGAAACTTCTCAGTGCACAAGACAATGCTCCAACTGAGCTGCACCAACCAGGGCAATTAGAAAAATAAAGGAAGTTTTAGACATGATGCATTACAGAAGACTACTCTGCTGCTTTTGGATGGAATGTTTGCAAATGTCTAAGTCCTTCTGTCATAATGTGTTAAATTCAATGTTTCCTTATTGATTTTCTGACCAGATGGCTTATCCATTGATGAAAGTGTGATATTAAAGGAGTGATCTCATGTAGCAGATGAATCTTATTGGTTCAAGCTGCCCAGCTCTAAGTTGTCTCTTAAGCCTTTGTGCCTGTCTAAGCAGTCTTCTTTATTCTCAGTGGCTCCCAGTAGTTGAGGGTGTGCCAAGATCTATCAGTGTCCCAAGGGGAGCATCACAGTCAGCACCTAGATGCAGGCTGATTGGAAGCTGTATCCTCTCTTTTATTTGAAGACTGGAGATGGGTGTTTCTGTATACTGCTTCTGCACTATGCCTGTGGGGATAGCCAGCCAAAAATGGTTCCCTGAGTCAGGGAACCATTCCTAGGATTTCAGACTCTCCTTTCTGAGAGATCAATTAGTGAACTGGAGTGAGGCAGAGAGAGAGCACAAAGATGGTGTCCACAATCCTCTGGATTTTCTGGGGTCTCTGGGGAGCATTGCAGTTGGCCCCTAGATGTATGTTAGATTAGAGGATTATGCAACCATTTAGGCTGCAGGTAGTAACATAAGCAAATAGGCTTCTTGCAAGGAAAGACTGGGCATTGCCATATCTGTGTGGTCTTGTGGGCACAGGCCTTGTTAGCTTTCAAAGCCACATGTTTTCAGGGCCCATGTTTCTGGTGGAAATCTTAAAAGTTGGGGTGCCAGATGTGGGGTCCAAACCCTTCACCCCTCAGGAAGAACTTGGGTATTATGAGGAATGAATGTGATATACTACTTATATAAGTCTAACTATCCATAGAACTAAAATAAAAATTTACTAACAAAGTAAGCTTATAAAATAATTTATGTAAAGCTACCCATGTTAATCTTAGTAAAGGTTAAACCTAGCTTGTTACTCTAAAATGATTTTTCTCTCAAAATGAGAACTTGTATGTTTTGCTTTCTCTATCCCTCCTGATAAAACCCTGCCTGCACTGAGATGTTAAGATGGGCTGTCGAATCTCAGAGGGAAGGTGGGGGAGGGTGGGTGGATGGGAAGAGATTAACCAAAAACTTACATGCATATATGCATAACCCCTGGACACAGGCAATAGTGTGGTGAAGGCCTGGGGCCAGGGAGAGGTGTGAGCTAGAAGGGATCTAGAGGTATGAGTTAGAAAGTATCTGTAATACTTTCAACAATAAAGATAAATTAAAAATAAATAATGATACAAGGATAAAAAAAGATAGGCTTTGGGGAGAGTCCCCCATCTTCTCAGGTGGCTGGCACTTGAATAAACCTCTTTCCTTCATACTATCACCTTTCTCATGAGTTTGGCTTTAATTGTGGCCGGTAGCCAGACCTGCGTTCAGTTTCAGGAGTTGTGAGTTCTCTCCTGGTTGAGTGTTGCGTAACAGGGATGAAGTTTATGGTGATATTGTGTCTTAACCTCTTTTATCCATTTCAACATGGGTGTTTTTTCCCTTATTTGCTCAATATGTGTAGCAGTCACTCAGCTATTTTCTGGGTTTCTTTCAGAAAGAATTGTTCTGTACGTAGCTGTAGATCTAATGTGCCTGTGGGAGGAGGTGAGTTCAGGATCTTCCTATGTTGCCATCTGAACTAGAACTCTTAGAAAGTGACTGTTATATTATACAAATAATCTATATCATACATATGAAGATATTAAGATTTCTATGTGGAACCCAGAGGATTAAAAATAATTAGGGTTTAAAATATATACAAATTAGAGAAACTGTCTTTGCCAGTATCAAAGTGATCAAAGTTGACATCACCAAGTATGGGACAGATTGTCATCACATTCCTCCTGCTATCCTGTGCTGAGGACACACCATCACTTGTGTCACATTCTTGACAAAAACACATCCCATGAATCTAATAATGAGGTCACATCAAACCCAAATTGAGGCATGTTCTATAAAGCAGTTGGCTTGTACTCTGCAAAAATGTCAAAGTATTTAAAGACAAATAAACACAGAGAAACTGTTCTTGGTCAAAGGAGATTAAAAAGATATAACTAAGTGTCATGGGATCATGAACTTGATCCTAGACTAGCTCAGGAAAACATAGCTTTTTAAAAAATCACTGCACAATTGACATTTAAATGTGGGTTGTGTAGATGACACGTTTGTGTAATGTTAAATTTCTTTATTTTGATGATGGTAATGCCATAATTTAAGAGAATGTCCTAGTTCTTAGCAAATGTATATGAAGTATTTAAGTGTAAAAGGGCACAATATCTAAAACTTACTGTCAAAATGGTTCAGGGAGAAAACAGACTGCTGAGAGAGAGAGCAAGAGTGTCAGAGAAACAGAAACAACCATTGAATCTTAATAAAAGAGATATGGGGGTTCTTTGTACTATTCTTGCAACTTTTCTGTATTCTTGCAACTTTTAAGGTATTTCAAAATAAAAGGTTAAAGTGTATCCTGTATATAGACATACACACACATATATGTATGTATGCATATATGTATAGAATTTAAGCCTTAAGTTATTATACATAATCTTTTCTGTACACAAAAGCCACTCTCATACACTTACAAGCTTCACACACTCACACAACATTACTTATGGAAAGTCTGGCATGCTGCTGCTCTCGTGTTGTCAAATAAGTCCATGAGCTCACCGCACTCTGAAGGCCAAGGAGCAATGGAGAATGCTATGTTTGTAGCTCCTACTCTAGTGGCTTTGCTACTGTGGGAAAGGATTCAATTCATGTTCTTCCTACACTTAATTTGAGGGCAAAGTCTTTGCAAGTGTGCCAATGCTGCCTTTGTATTCATTCCGTGAGAGCATTACAAATTCAGGGAAATCCCACCACAGCTCCACAAAACACATCCATTAGTTTTGATGCTTTTCCCCCAGAACACATTTTGCTTGCTGGTGCACATTCTGCACCAGCTTGATCCATTTTAATTTTTAACTGAAATAATTCCCTCCCCTGCAGCCTGCGCCAGGTGTGAAACAGAAAGCCAAATGTCCTCCTCGGAGTCTTCCACACACAGTTGTCTTAGACATGGTGAAGTTTTTTAAATTCCTCAGTTCCTTAGTTGAATGCCATCAACACAGCCAGTCTGGTATTTCAGCCAAAGGCTGGTTTGGGGAATGGCAGGAAGGATAAATGATATATTCATGTAAATAGGATCAAAATTGCCTGGCCAGCAGTTGAGTGTTGACCTATGAACCAGGAGGTTATGATTCAATTCCCCATCAGGGCACATAACTGGGTTGTGGGCTCAATCCCCAGTAGGGGGCATGCAGGAGACAACCAATCCATGATTTTCTCTCATCATTGATGCTTCTCTCTCTCCCTCTCTGAAATCAGTAAGTATATATTAAAAAATAATCAGGATAAAAATTAATCTTGGCATATGTGGACTTCAAGGACAATCTTTCAATGTAACAGTCACTTAAGTTGGCATTATCACTCCACCCTCAAAAACTTCGCGAGTCATTCGTCAGAGATGTCACACTCACTTAACATCGTTCTTAATGAGCTCGACCATCTGTTGTTTCCAAAATCATCAGAATAGGCTGAAGCTGGTGAACTTCTGTAATGTCTTTGAATGCCTAGCATCTGAACACTATTGGGGAGCTCCTCACCATGAATCTTGGAGAGACAAAGACAACCTCTTACTAGAGACGCTGACATTGCTACTGATTTACTAGGCTCCATTGCAGCTAGAGCAGAAGCAAAGCAGGACAGAGATGAGGGGATCAACCTCTGGTAGTGATCACAACTACCAGTGATAGGGGTATCCTTCCCAGAATCAGTTCTGTGGCATATTTTTAGGTTAGACTCCTGCTCCTCAGATGTCCCCTCAAGTCCAGTACCATGAACAATAAATCTCAAGCAAAGTGTAAACTGCAAACTGGTTAATTTGTATACTTGTTATTACTAACACAAGCAATAAAACAAATGCTAGGACAGTTGCTGCACAAAAATGACCTCCGAAGCTGCAAATGTTTGCCACTCTTGATCCAGAAATCTCACTTCTAGGAATGTGTCCCCTTTGTGCACAAGTCAAATAAGACATGAGAGATGTGCAGTATTGTTTGGTATAGAAAAGACTGAAAACAACCTACATATCCCACCAAAGGGGACTGCTTAAATAAGATCCCACAAACATACAGTGGAGTATTATGCAGCCATAAGAAGTGAGAAAGCATTTTATATATACTAGAGGCCCAGTGCATGAAATTCATGCACTGTGGTGGTGGGGGGCCTCTTGCAGTCTGGGACCCCTCAGGGGATGTCCACCTGCAACATCTTCTTGCAGTCCGGGAATCCTCTTTTCTTACTGCCTGCTTGCTGCTCCTTACTGACTTCTGGCTGAGCAGCACTCCCCCATGGGAGCACAGTGACTACAAGGGGGGAACTCCTGCATTGAGCATCTGCCCCTTGGTGGTCAGTGCACATCATAGCAATCAGTCATTCCACTGGTCATTCTGCCTTTTGGTTGATTTGCATATTAGGGTCTTATTATATAGGATTGGAGAGATTCATTTTAAACATAATTAAGAATGGATCTCTTGAATCCATTCTTAAGTTTAAAAAGCAAGGAATATAAATAGAATGCTATATTCTGTGTAATGAAAGGAAAAAAGGAGGAATACATGCTTGTAATAAAGATACTTTGGGAGGATACATAAGAAATGTAATAATATTTACTCATAGGGCAACAGGCTGCCAGGGTCTTTTCACTGCTTGCCTTCTAGAATTTGCATTTTTCAACTGTATGCATGAATGACCTATTTAAAAATTAAATAACTAAATTAGCCTGGCTGGTGTAGCTCAGTGGTTGAGCATTAATCTATGAATCAGGTCACAGTTTGGTTCCTGGTCAGGGCACGTGTCCGGGTTGTGGCCTTGATCCTCAGTAGGGGGTGTGCAGGAAACAGTGGATCAATTATTCTCTCATCATTGATGTTTCTCTCTCTCTGGAATCAATAAAAATGTGAAAAAATAAAACAAAATATAGCAGTCCAATCAACACTTTTTTTGTAACATAACTGCGTGCTTTATTGAGATACACAGTAAAGCAGTAATATAATACAATAGTAAGGCATATATTTGGTGAAGTCTGATATGTTGTGAAAATGCAGTAAAACTGAAGTTTAAAAAAATAATTAGTACATGTTGGTGTTAAAACACAATGTATTATGATACTCAAGTAAGAACCCAGTACCTGAAAACAATGACATAACATGCCATGTGATGTTTATGCTTCAGTTACATTGATCATGATTTAGTTTAACACTCAGTGGTTATACAGAACACGAAATAATGTCCAAATTATGCGTAAAACATAGCAATAAAGCTTTCAATTATTTTATGCATATATTTTGCCAGACTCACTCCAGAACTAATGTCTAAAAGATAAAACAAAAAGATTAAAACAAAATTATGCACTCACTCTATCTTTGATTTTAGAATGAAACTTAAACTTCTTAGTAGGAAGTAAAGTAACCCCTTGTTTTAAGTCGTGGTTAAAAAAAAATCCTTAAAGAAAAAGTCCAGCGTCATGTAAAGGAAAAATGCAAGACTAAAACCAAATATTAATGTAATTTGTTACCTTAGAACTTTGGGTTTTTCTTTTGGAAATTATAAAGGAAGAAAGAAAATGGGGAAAATGTTCACACAATGGACAAGTGGTGAAGCTGTGAAATCAGGTGAGCACAATTATTAGGGACACCCCAAAACCAAAGTGAGGTAGAAATAGCATGAAAAGCCATGTTGGATGTTAATTATCATAATAAAATAAGGGACAAAACCCACACTCCGAAAGTAAATTACATTTGCTGTAAGAGGTAACAGATTTGCAAAATAATAGGTCAGACGGTGGTTTCTATTGAATGATTTTTTTTTTTAGTCGAAGACTACTAAGATGAGAGAGTAAAGCTTTTTCCTACCAGCTAGTCCTCTTGAGTTTTTCTCCTCTTTTTGAATAGTCAGTTTATATAGTTAACTTGCTTAATCCCTCAAAAGGGATTGCAGTACCTTGTGGAACATCTGAATCTATTCACGTCCCCACTTACTTTAGAGAAATGCGAGGGAGAGAAGCACAGTTCACAAACTTCTGGGTGGATATTTAACAGTCACAGTGTGATGGGGCTACCGTCTTACATTTTTCCAAGGGTTATCTTAAATGAATTCCTATGGCATTTAAAACTCACTGCAATAAGAGGGGGGGAAAGCTTACAAAAAAAGAACCAAAACACCCACTGCTGTTTGTGAGAAGAGAATCATTTAGTTGTAATTATACAGATTTCTATGTATGGTTATGAAGAGTCATCCAATCCTTTACTTCAAGAGTGGCCTGCCTACTCCCTCAGTGGGATCAGCTGAGAACCCAGAGCCCTCCTCGGCTCTGGGAGTTTAAAACGCCTTCTGATGCTCTGACTTCCACCGAAGCACCGTGAAGTCTAAATTGTGGCATTGCCAACAGCAGGAAGCTGTATACATCAACCAATGCATTATTCTGACATAGTAAGTCCTGTGTACTCATTCACATGTTCCTTTTCAAAAAAATGCAATACTCCAGTTGTCAGTGGAAAGTTCTAAATGAGAAACATCTGGAGCCCCAGACAATGTTTTAATGTGGTCGTTTCCTTCTGCCCGCAGGCTCCAGGAAAGCCACCCTCCACCGAGCAGGTAAGCTCAATGACCAGAAGCAATTTCTCGCCATTAGCAACTGGCAGGAACATTTCAACAAGAAATTTAAAAGGTCTCCAGAAATTCCTATCTATTGATCTATATACCTACAGTATCTGCATACTTATAGACATATAGATGTGTAGAATGAAAACTCACAGCCCATTCCACGCAGTCAACAACTCCCAAGAGAGCAATGTGAAGCAGTCATTTGGTAGTGTCAGAGGAAGTCTTATCTCAATATGCAAGAAGAAAAAAAAAACACGCCATGAATTTCATAAGGATATCACGCTAAAAAAACAAAACAAAAAAACAATGCACTGCCTCAAAGTTTGTTTGTGTGTGTGTGTGTGTGTGTGTGTGCGCGTGTTTGTTTTTAGGGGTTTTTATAAACAACTTTTTTTTTAAATAAAGCACACTTTAGTTTACAATCTTTCTGTATAACTGTTATAAATTTTTAAACAACCCAAAATGCGTTCCATATAAAGAATGGCAAGTTATTGAACTATCAAGATTTTACATGTAGTTTTCTTATAACTTTTTTTTGTACAATTGCATAGACGTGTAAAACCTGCCATTGTTAACAAAACAATAACAGACTTAGAAACTACTGAAATCTACAGTATAGTACCACTACCCTTCACAAAAATATAGATTTTTTTCTTGTAAACTCTTACTGTCTAATCCTCTTTGTTGTATGAATATTATAAAAACCATGCGGGGATCAGGAGTTGTAAAACATTTATTCTGCCCCTTCTTCATCTGTCATGACTGAAACTAAGGACTCCATCGCTCGGCCCAAATCATCTGCCAAGTGGAAAAGGCTTCCTACATTGTGTCCTGGAAAACAAAGAGAGAGAGAAAGAGAGACTTCACACAGATGCAAGCATCACCCCCTGGTTCTTTGCCATCTGGAAAACCATTCTCCATTTCTTGGTGAGGACAACACAGAAGCTGCATCGAGGGTATATACAATGGGTTGGATTTCCACTAGTTTCCAGGAAGAAGCAAAGCCTTGTTAATGAAGCCATTTCACATTGTTAGTATTAGCTTAATATTGGATCACGCTACTGTTGCCATTTCAGTAGAAAAATGTCCAAGACCTCACTCAACTTCTCAATAGAGAATAAAAGGATTCCATGGGAGCCCTAGCCGGTTTGGCTTGGCCTGTGGACTGGAGGGTCCCAGGTTTAATTCCAGTCAAGGGCACATGCCTGGGTTGCGGGCTCGATCCCCAGTAGGGGGGTGTGCAGGAGGCAGCCCATCAATGATTCTCTCTCATCATTGATGTTTCTATTTCTCACTCTCTGAAATCAATAAAAGTATATATTTTTTAAAAAAGGATTCCATGGGTAAGCACAAGATTCCTCTCATCACAGGAATATTTCACCCTTTCTAGTACTAAATTTTTTTTTTTTACTATCCATCATCACCATAACTATCACCACTACCACGGCCACCATTACCACTCTATGGCCATCACCATTATCATCATTACTACCATCACCATGACATAAAATCTTCATTTCAATGCTGTTTCAAGCTGTTGGCTCACTTTTCTCTCTCTATTGATTAAAGTATTACATATATGTCCTTACTGCCCCCTTGCCCCACCCCACTCATGCTCTCAACCCCCTGGTGTCTGTGTCCGTTGGTTAGGCTTATATGCATGCATACAAGTCCTTTGGTTGATCTCTCCCCCTTACTCCCCCACTCCCCTACCTTCCCTCTGAGGTTTGATGGTCTGATTGATGCTTCTCTGTCTCTGTTTTTGTTCATCAGTTTATGTTCATTATATTCCCCAAATGAGTGAGATCGTGTGATATTTATCTTTCTCTGACTGGCTTATTTCGCTTAGCATGATGCTCTCCAGTTCCATCCATGCTGTTGCAAATGGTAAGAACTCCATCTTTTTTACCGCAGCGTAGTATTCCATTGTGTAGATGTGCCACTGTTTTGTAATCCATTCATCTGCTGATGGGCACTTAGGCTGATTCCAAATCTTAGCTATGGTAAATTGTGCTGCTATGAACATAGGGGTGCATATATCCTTTCTGATTGGTGTTTCTAGTTTTTTGGAACCTAAGGCTATGGTGGAGGTGACTATTTACTTTCTGCTTTTACTTGGGTTGAAAAAGAAACTCTTGATGAGACCTTTCTGTACACTATTAATGTTTGAATCAGAAAACTTCAAAATAAAAATCACTTTTTAATCCAAATTACTCTAGAGTCTAAATATAATATGACCCACATGTTTAGCATGGATTTGCGTGTCCTATGAGTCGAGTTTTGATCTCCTAATTGAGGGTTAACTATCAGAATCACCTTTTAATAATAATGTGACATGACCTAGCATTAATCCCCCAGCACAGAACACAGAAGCAGCACAATATCCTTGGGTACTTTGTGGCAAAATTGTGATCTAGAGTTAAATGATTTGAGACATACTGTATGGCTTGACTTTTCATATTTTTATATGGCTTGTTTTGATTCTTGGACATCAGTAAGTCATTCCACTATTCAAGTACTGCCTTTGAAATGAAAAATGCTTTCCTAGGCTATTACTACCTTGCTATGCATTGACTTTACAGATTGCCATAGTAATTGTTAAAATCTCTATAAAAATTAAAGATAGATTAGGACAGGTATTCTGTTCTAATATTTATTTCAAGAGATGCCATTTTCATATGTGAGAGAGAGGATCTGGAGAGCATTCTTAGGCACGCACTTACACAGTGATGGCACCAGATCAAACTAAGACTTACAAAACTGTAATGCCATTCAGCCATGAAAAGGTGACCAAGTTTATAAATCTCTTTGAACTTACCAGTGCAAAGAGTTTCTGTGAGAGCTAATTACTAGTATATTTTTTAAAAATCACTATGGATTTTGATTGAGATTGCAAACATAAAAACTTTTAACAAAACATATGTACTACTCAGAGAGTGGGCCAAGTGTTTCAGGCAGCCTTCAGTGGAACTGAAATAGTCATCGGATTTTCTAAACCATCAATGACCACAGAAAGACCCTGGGAAATTGCAATTATTCATGCATAATTGAAAATGGATGGGCTAACTGTACATTCTTAATTACTTGCCATCTTAACAGCAATTAGCAAAGCCAGTAAAAACAAGACTCTTCCAATTTGATATCTGAATAGAATTCCAACTGCTTCTCATTACCTACGTATAGTCCACCTTGTAGCTAAAAATGTTACTAACATCAAACAGGGAAGAATTCACTTTTTCCCACTGGCTTATTGATAATAATCAAAACAAACCCTTTTTAGATTGTTTGCTAGGGGATGTGGATTGCAGTTCTAAACATAACGAAGACAAGCAAATGCATTTCTAGATCACAGCAGGTCCTTGAATAACATTTTGTTCACCGTCGTTTTGTTATGACATTGATGAGCTTGTTTATATCAACTAGCCTATGGCAAAAGGGGTTGCATCATATGTAATTTCGCTTAAAGCCAAGAACCTACTGCTGATGCGAAATGAGGACTTACTGTATATAAACCAAGTGGTGCTTGTGTTCCTTGAAATGGTGATCAGTTACTACCCGAACGGAAAACGCTTGAGTCTCTCAAAAGGCATGAGTTCTAGGTACATCTGCTATTGCAAAAGTCACCCGGTAAAATTACGCTTCATTATTCTTAATAAACCATACACATATCCACAAGATGGTCCGTGGCCTTTTAACCTGTCTAGCCGTTTCATGTTCACCAAATGACCTCATGGCCGGCCCTATGCTAGAAAAATGGTGTTCAGTCATCTCGCCATATCTACATTAGGTCTTTGGTCACTTAATTTATAAATACCTGTTTCACCAGAATAGTGACTCCAATGTTTTTCACGGATGTTTTCGTTTGAGCCAGAAAATAAATCTCTCCCTTTGACAAAATACTGCCTCCAAGAATCATCTATTACAGTCCACGGAGGCATAAAACTGCGCCCTGGTACGGATACAGAAAATAGAGTTGTACCCTGGTTCTATTGTCCAGTGGATAAAGCAGAACTTCAGAGAGGCCGTTAATTTTACGTGACAGGTAATTCTTAGTCAAAATTAAAATCCTATATTATGAGCACGAAAGGCACTGAAAAGCAGGCGGCATTCGGGCATCTATAGTCAGCGTCAGGAACAAGCTGACACAAAAACACATCTGTAGAACGTATTAATTTAATGCACTTTAATGCAAGGATTGTTTAACACAAAGGTGCCATGCGTTGAACATCAGGGCAGTGATATGCTTTTCCAAGTTGGTGTGAACTGCGACACTGTGACACATCCAGTCACACGTGCCACCGCTGCCTGAGGGAGCTATTTTTCGCCATGATTGGAATTGAGACTTTCTGGCAGCGAGCCAAGACCTCAATACCAATCTGGCACTCTATTTTTAAAAAATATAATGCCCAAATAAATGGCCAAAGCAAAGCCAGAATACTGCAGTGAAATCTGCTTATCTTTCCTTTTCTCTAATGTCCTCTTTGGAGGGGGAAAGATCTGGTCGACTATACCTTTGGGGTATTTTCATAGCATTAAAAACATCGCCGTTATTTTGGGGATTTGGCTTTCTGGAAACTTAATCGACTATCATGTGCCTCAGGTAGTAAACTTTCCAAATGCCTATACGACTTCCATTATAGGTGCTGGCCTTTTCTAACATTTGTTCACGAGAGAAGCATGTTCAGGGTGGTCAAAATTATGGTGCAACTTTTGACAACTTAAAATAAATGTTAAGCACTTACCATCAGAATGAACCCAGGAGGTCTCACATAAGTATGTGAGCCAGGCAACCCGTCAGGAGCATTCACTGCTTCACCCATTCAGACTTCCTCAGTTTCTCCTCCCAGCCTACTACTCCCTCCCTGGGACCCCACCGCCCCAAGCCTTGGAAGCGGCAGTGGTATAGGCACACTGAAGGATCATTCAATTATCCTTTAACTATCAGGCTTGCATGGCCTGGTGTTGGCAGAATTGTATGACTCCTTATATTTAAATGAATGAGTGGCTACTCTCGTCTATCCTATGGCTAAGGATCCAAAACCTTCTCTTCTAAGGACTCTCCACCCATCCAGTCTGCCTCCCAGCTGAGTACACGCTATTGCCATCCACGAGTGGGTTTTCCTTTTTACGTCCTTTGCACTAAACTCTTGGTAAAGACAATTTTACTTCACTTGGGCTGTCACTCAACACTTTGTCATCCGATCGTCATTGGATTAGGTAATTCAATGTCTAAATAATATTCCTGGTAGAACAGACGCATGAAGCAGCTTTTGCTGTAAAACCCCAAACCTCATACAATGATAACGCCATATCCTGCCCCTTTTAACACTAGAAGAGGCATAAAAAACCAACAACAACTCTTAAGACTCCCGACATTCATTTTTTACCTCTAACTGGTTAACGTTCTATCTGGCTCCAAATGCCAAATACAAAATAAGCATCCTCTCTAAAGGGCAAGTAGAGATGACACAAGCCTCTCCAACACCATTTTCTAACATGGCAGTAAAGCATAAGAGTTAGGAGTGTGGCTCTGGAGACTGCCTGGATTCAAACTCCATCACCTTGCACTTACTCTGTTTCCTTATCTGTAAAATGGGGTTAATAAGAGTACCTACCTCATAAGCTTCTCATGAATCATACATAGTAAAAAAGAGGGCAAGTAATTAGAACAGTTCTTGGCACGCAGGAAGTGCTAAAAAAATATTAGCTAAAGTGGGAAAGGGAGAATGTAGACATCCTAAAAGAATACACACCAAACGCACTGGCAGAAAATGCTAGGGTCCTGGAAGGAGTTATGTGCAAGGCTAAATTTATTTGGAAGATTTTGTTTGTGTTGCAAAGGGCAACCGATGATGAACTGCAGGCTTCCGACCCAGGGACTACAGAGGTTTGCCATTTTAAAGAGATTCCTGCTTCCCCGACCCGTGGTCCTGTCGTCACGGTGATGACAATGGCAATGAGTATTTGAGGACTGTTCCTCATGAGCTGCAAGTGGAGAGGTGACTACCATCCTCACACGATGACATGTGTAATACATACATGCGCGTGCACGCACACAATTCTTACACAAACGCCAAACATAGAAAGCGGGATGAGACAGACAGAAGCCATGGCTGTGAGTCTGAATCTCACTGACCTCTCTCATTGGCTTTCCAGGGGTATTTCTTCCTTTAATAATAGAGAGAGGAAGAGGTAGAGATATCAGAAAGGGGAAAAAATCATGCATATATATACAGTTTCATATCAATTTGCTTCTTTTACCAAACTAATGTTGAGATGACAATTCATTTATTCCCTTCTAAAAAAAAATAGAAACAAACAAACAAACAAAAACCCCCAAAGACACATCCAGTCAAATACCTTTACACACACTTAAATCAGTGTCAACAGATAACACGATCCAGGAGAGAGCACTTATAGAATCCATGGTGGTCATGTGGGAAAACTGGATGAAAGCTGGCACAGCATAGAAATCTGACAAATCGAACATTGTTTGTAAGAGCAACTGTAGAATGTCAAGCTTAACGTCAAAAGTCTCAGAATCTCTTTACTTTGGACTTGACAATCAACACACTGAAACATAAACAGTAGTTGTCTTTGTTGTACCCTAACTCCGTCCGTACCCCAAATGCAAAGCAGAACATCACATAGATGACAAACTCCATCCTCTTCAGAGAATTTGTTCCACCTGGTAGAAGCTGAGCATGCGCACAGTGGGACTGGGGGCATTTGAGGAAAAGAAAGAAAAAAAGGGGGAAGGAGATCAATCCCACTAATGGGCAAGCAACAGAACCGGAACCAGGAATAAGCCTTCAAATTCCTCATGTCAGCAGGGATCAGCAGCCTTGAGAGCCTATGGCTAAAGACCCACTGGCCTTATTTGCTTTATAGAACCCCACATCTATATGTGTGTACTTATTTTTGAAAAGCAGGTTTTGATGAGGAACTTTTCGATGATAATATAATTGGACAGAAAATTAGAGCCCTCTGACCATACTACAATGCCTTGGGCATGCAATTTCCTTTTAGCTCCTGAGTCTTAAAAATGAAATACTACTGGTTTACTGGTTTTCAAACTTGGACCTTAGCAAAAAATCTTCTACAAAATCCCAGTATTTACAGCAGATAAAAACAGAACTGGGAGAGATCCATGCCTCCACACCCCCGGACCGCCATGCTCAGGAGCTCCAAGACCAAAACCCCCTGAACCAATTTGAGAACTACTAGTCTAGAATGAGGAACTATGGAGCTACTGCTCAAAACAAATCTTTCAAAACTCAAGTTTAGGGCTCAAACCTTCTAGTACATATTTAAAGGTTTTCTGCTATGATTTCCCTCCCTTCCTCCCTCCCTCCCTTCCTTCTGAATTTTCCTGAGTCCGAATCTCTTAAGAGTATAAAAACTGCTTGACTGACCATGTCCTCATGGCAAAGTGTTCACGACCCTACTCAAATCAGGAAAGAAATAGGTGCCAGCTCCTCAGGTGGGGAATGGGGGGAATCCCAGTGGTAAGCCCATACCAGATGGCAGGAAAAGGGAAGAGAAGAACTTTATTTCATCCTTGATGATTCAAACGGATGCCAGCATGACTAACCTATTCCTTTTGACTCCTTTAGCAAGTTATGTTTGTTTTTTTAATCTTTGTACTTCAGTCATACTGTCTAGTGGTAGAATTAATTCCTTCCCCCTACAAGATCATGATCTCAAGGGCAGGGCCCGCATGTTGCTTACCCACCACTCTATCCACAATACCTTGTATTGCACCTTGATACTATGGGTATTTGATAAATGCTGAAGTGAATTAGTAGGGTAGCCACTAGGTCATGGCCATGAGTCCTTCGGTGTTTTAGGCAACTTGGCCTTGTGTGCTACCCTCTAGCTTGGATGACAAGAGCTGGTAACTTGTTTTGGCTTATTTCTCTGGTCTATTTTTTAAAGTTCAGAACTGTCATGAAGGACAGTGTTGTTATAAAGCAACATGATTTCGTTCCACAGTGTAATTACGACTACTAGAACGATAAATGCTGCGTATCTTTATCCATTCTAGACCAAGTCATATTCAGAGCTCTGTGTCAACTGGGCACTGCCAAATATGCAGCAAATGATTGGGGTTTTGTTTCGGGTACTTCTCCAGAACCCGTATTTTATGTAAATGAGCCTCCCTCATCATTGGGTGGCAATGTGCTCATTAGCATAGTACAAAAGGACTACCCCCTTTTTCTTTAAAAAAGTTAAAAAAATGTGTTCCACTGTACTAAGCATAGTTCTGTACTGATAAGATGCAATATTAAAGAAAATTATTTATCAATGAAGAAATATAAGTACCAGAGCAAAGTTTTATTTCATAAATACATTCTTTGGCAATGAGGTGCCTTAGACATTCACTTATGCTGTCCATCTGGCAATGTGGGATGTTGTCAGGAAATGAATCAAGAGAAAAAAGGAAATGTGCTAACACATCCTGAGTCTAAATATAGGGCTTGGTCAGGTCTGGATAAGTCGACTTTACTCAGGCAGTATGAACGTAAGATGATTTGGTTGTAATTCTTTAAATCAAAGTCAGTTTCTAAGTACCATTAGCTTCTTTATCTCAGTCCACTGACCAGTTTGCAAAGTGTAGAATGAGTTCCTTTCTTAGGATTTTTGTTCCAATACAAGTAAAAGAAGATTCCAATGGTCATACTTGAAATATACTGAAGCATACTGGGTCTTTGATGAACAGGGATATATATGCATAGTTGATTCCAATGCAGTTCTGATGAGCTCAAAGTTGACCAGCACCTAAGCCTGTGGCTGCGTCTAATGAGCTAGAATGGATAACAAAATAACAGTGTGAAGCAGGGACTGGCAAACTTTCTCTGTAAAGGCCAGAGAGTAAAGATTTTAGGTTCCCAGGCCACACCACCCCTGTAGTGACTTTCAGCTCTACCATAGCTACTCCGCCACTAGAGTGAGAAATAGCGGTGAACAATGTGTAAATGAATGGGTGTGGCTCTGTACCAATAAAACTTTATTTACAAAACCAGGATCTGACCCATGAACTGTAGTTTGCTGGCCTCAAGTGTAAAGGAATGAGAGCTAAAATCCTCCATGGAGGCAGAAAGGAAACACAGTGGTTCCTGCTTCTGACCTGGTTCTTCACGTTGTTCTTCCATTAACCAATTACAGATAAGACTTGAGTTTTAAAGTATGGCGGGTTTTGCAAAGCTGCTGGGTTGGTAATTTAGAGGCACGTCACAGAATTTTTGTGGGCTTATTTGGAAGGGACAGAAAGTATGAGAGTGACAGGCTGCTATGGGTTGTTGGGGATAAAATTTATGTGGCACAGGTCAGCTGGTTAAGAGATTATATGGGCGGCAGAAATTCCTGCATAGTATTGCTAATTGCTTCCTGAATTATCTTGCTGTACTAAGAGCTTATGTTGGATCCTCGCATTCATCTATGTACAGTGGCACCTCATTTGGGGAAGCCTAATATCATACTGCTGACTAGGGAAACACTTCTTTCATGAATGTGCAAACATATA
>PVJC01034466.1:0-18801 GCA_004026665.1 Murina feae | reverse complement strand
GAAAACCCCGCCTCGTGGTCAGGCCAGCCTTTTCCTGCTCCCTGATCCCCGGAAGGGACCTGGGAAGCCACCAAGCAGGCCGCCAACTCTTTCCCACTCACCCGTCCCCTGCTGCCTTCCTTTCCCACTTCCCGGTGCCGCCAAGGGGTCTGGGGAGCTGCCAAGCAGGACCCCGGCCCCTGCAGCCTTGCTTTCCCGCACCCCGGTGCCCCGCAGAGGGCCTGGGCAGCCACCAAGCAGGCCGAGACCCTCCCCCCCCCGCCACCTCTTACCCACTTCCCGGTGCCCTCCAACCCTGCCGCCTCTTTCCCATCACGGGTCCTGGGTCCTGCGCTGTCCCACCCTGCAGCCACTCTGTGCACTCGGGAGGTCCTCAGCCCGGCCTGTGCCCTCTCATAGTCTGGGACCCCTCAGGGGATGCCCACCTGCTGGCGTGCCTGACCAGCCTGGGTGAGGGGCTTTCAGGCTGCCCACAGCTCCCATTGACCCAACGTCCCAGCAAGGCCGGCTGCACGCAGGTTTCTAGAGTTTTTTCTCCTATAATTGATACTGTTCCTTGAAGGCCTGGGGTTACCTTCTATAATTGATACACTGTTCCTTTAAGGCGGCCTTCTAACTAACTGAAGCCTCCTCTGCCTCACCTCGCAGTGTCTATAATGAAACAATTGTTACTTTTACTGGTAAGGCCGGAGCTGCTCTTTCCTTCAGCTCTGGAGGATTCTATGATTGTTACAATGTTTCAAAAAGCTGTGTTTCGCTAGAGGCAGTTTAATCGGAGCTGAGCTGAGGGGCGCAGCTTCACTTTCTCTCCTGCCGCAATGGAAAGGGCTGTTTACTCAGGTCCGTGAGTGGCAGCCGCCATGTTGGCTGGGCTAATTTGCATACAGCCGCTCTGATTGGCTGGTGGGCGTGGCTTACCCTGTCTCGGAGAAATGGTTAGTTTTAATATTTCGCTTTTATAGAGTAGATAATAATAATAACAAATTAGCCTTGGCCAGTGTTGTTTAGTTGGTTGGAGCATCAGCCAGTACAGCTGCGATGGGTTCAATTCCTGGTCAAGGACACATACCTGGATTGTAGGTTTGACCCCTGGACACATGGGAAGCAACTGATTGATGTATCTCTATCATAGCTGTGTTTCTCTCTCTTTTCCCCTCCCTTCCACTCTCTAAAAATCAATGGGAAAAATAACCTCAGGTGAGGATTAATTAAAAGTTTAAAAATAAAAAAAAACTAGACAGTTATATGTGCCAAGGTGCCAAGAATGAGATGTCAGAATTTCTTAAAATGTCAGAACAGTGATGCATACAGCTCAGTTGCTGAGATTATACTCTTTCCTAGTACTGGATTTTCTTCTTTCCTTGGACCAAGAAATTAAGAATATATTATTGGGCTTTGAGAAAAGCATCATGTCAACTGGACATGAAGACATACTTTCTAAAGTTGAATTCAAACTTAATTTAAAAGTTCATTCATCACTAACTTTTAAACGAAAAATACAGCTTTCCAGAATTGAGTGTAATTTGCCTATCACTGTAGCATCTGACTGATGAAACAGTTGTCTTCAGTGACAAAGTACTCTATTATTTTTGGGTGTAAATTCAATCTAACCATCTAGAACTAGTTGACAGAGCCACCAAATCTTACTGGACAGGGCCCGAGCCCAGTGAGGGTTGCCTCGGGCAGACTGGTAGTGTGTGGGTTCTCGACTTTGTACAGGAAAGATTTCACAACACAAATCCAGGTGATTTTGCAAGTACATTTATTAAAGCTGAGAATAGTGAAACAAGGAAGGACTTGGGATAGACGTCTAGGCGGCGCTGATTTGGCTCTCTAGAAACGTAATGAGAAAGAAATTAGCTCAGGTGGGGCTGCTGTCAGCTCAAGGAGAGTCAGCAAAAAGGGGCCTTGAAACAGGTTCAGCGGGTTAGCCCAAGACAGCTCTGGGAGATGCATGCGTATGGGGGAAGAAGAGGAAAAAGGGAAAGGAGAGTGCTGGGACCTTTGTCTTGAGGATTTTAAAGGCTGGGAGTTTAGGGGTGGTCTTAGGGGAAATCTCAATAGAATAGTCATCTTTCCAGGTGTGCTCTTTTAGGGTTGTGGTCGCCACTGATTGATTGGTCAGTGCCAGGGAGGTGAGTCAGTACTGGTCCTGGTGTCACCTGCCTGGTTTTGCTGCTTTTCTTGACCTGGAGCTGAAATACAACTGAGGCCTAGATGTTATCTCTTGGGAGGAAAAGTCAGGAGGATTTGAACGGAATGACCAGCTGATGAAGAAAAGGCCACCCTGTGGGGAAAGATCCAGCACCAGTTTTGCCTGTGGCTAGGCACCTGGGGCTTTCCACCCTGGTGACCTTGTGTATCTGCTGTAAATTGCACAGCCAGTTTGTTCAGCCATCAGCTTGCTTTCTCTGTTCCACTTGACATTTTTAACAGCCCATAGTATTAAATTAATTTTTCCAATTTAATAGTGAAAAAGAGATAAGCAAAGATGACTAAATGTGGAATCTGTCTTAAAACTCATGCTCTTATTGAGCCAAAATGGCTGAAGCTAGCACTACTTAAATACCATCTTCCGCTGAAGACAAATGAAAATGTTGCAGGTAGGGTGTCAGTTAAGGGAGGAAAAAAATACTATAAATGGATTAGATTGTTAGCAGATTTATATCTTTATCTTCAGAATTAATAAGAGTTTCTAGAGATAAGTTTATTGTTCTCTTCCTGGGATAGCAGGGAGACACCCTTCAAAATGGAGAGTTCTCTTACAAAGGTAAAAGTCTCCTACAAAGGATAATATCTACTTGGATTTCAGAGCTTTTCCATTGTATGCTGTTTCTTAAAATTGCCAGCCTAAAATAATCCTTATGCTAGAGAGATATTCTGGAGTGACAAAAATGTGTTCCCCTACAGCTGCTAGGCTGCAAACCCATGTAGTCTATTCCTGCCCTGAATACTGTGGGCAATTATAACACAGTGGTATTTGTGTAATGTGCTGCGTTAGGATGTTAAGACAGTTAGATGTCACTTGGCAATAGGAATTCTTCAGTTCCATTTTAATCTTATTGGAGCACTGTTGTATATGCGGTTTGTCTTTGACTAAAAGGTTGCTATGCAGGACATGATTGTATATCTTCTTGGATTTTGTATGATTCATATTTGCCCTAAAGAAAGTATACTCTTTCATCTTAGAACTATATATAATACATATTTAGCATGTCAATGTAGAGAATATCCTCGTATGCAGGGATTTTTTATAAGTTTATTTGAGGCAAACTGATTACATGCCAGAAGTAAGACCGCAAATGCTGCAGAGAAAAATGCTTCCCAGAACGACAGTTTCCATTTTCTTTTGATCCATTTAGAATTGAGGGGATAGGAAGCTACTCAGTAAACATAGCAAAAGCCCCAACTTCTTTTTTTTCTTTTTACAGTACCTTGGCCATGTAGAAGTTGATGAATCAAGAGGAATGCACATCTGTGAAGAGGCTGTAAAAAGATTGAAAGCTGTATGTATTTGATGGTTGCCAATATTGGTCTATATGCTATAAATATTTTCTTGAAAGATTTTGCTCATAAATTTTAGTGACCCACAATCCAGTTCTTACTCTTAAAGCAAAAGATGTGAGTTCACTGATAAAGAGTATCTCATGTCCATCCAAAGGTGTAAATTATAAAGATCAACTTCCTCAATTTAGGCCAGACAATATGCAAAAGGTTCTTCTGGTTCAGAACCATATTAAACAAGTAGTATGAAATCTTACAGATAAATAATATTCTAAAGCCAGGATAAAATTGTTACAGTTAGTGTCATACCTAACTGAGATAACTGGGTTATAAATTATTGATTTTAAATTTCTATAAGAAACGGCTTTTTAGGAAAAAATAGAAGATGGAGATATCTGTGTTGGGAAGACTTATTAATTTGACTGTTACTCCCAATTTCCTTCTGTACACCCCCCTCAAACATAAACAATATACCATCCTGCCTCTTGCACAAATTTCAGCATATTTGATAAATAATGTTTTCTTTCCTGTTAAGCCATAGAACACATCCTAGACACATGCCTGTGTATTTAATAAAAGGAGAGAATAGATTCAGAGTTCATAAAGGTTCGGATTAAAGTGTTTATTTCATATTTTGGATAGATTTGAAGAATGTTTTGTAAACTCTGACAGCCCTCTTCACAACCTCCTTCTCTCCAGTGTTTGGCCTTTTCCACCCCCACCCCCTGCTCTGAAAGCTTTAAGCATTACTTCTGCATGCCTTTGCCCCATATAGCATTAAATACTTGTTGCTTTGGATTTGCTGGTATAGTGGGCTACCTTGAGTTTGGCTACTAATGAGTGCTTTTTCTCAGTTTACTTAATAATCAAAACTTTTCTGCTTGATACATTCTGTAGGACCTCTTTTCTATAATTCCTTATTATAAAAGATATAAAATCAAGGAAGCAACCACTCAGAGAAATGAATTATATCTTGGAAGAAATGCCTGAATCTGTTGTAGAAGGGAAATGAAGAGAAAAATAACTGATTATACTACGCAAAGAGCTAAAAAAATAATTTAAAAAATCAATGTAGATACAATATATACTATACACATACCTTTACCTTAGATTACCACAGGGCGCATGCAGGAGGCAAAGAGTATTTTACATACCCTTTACCTTAGACTCAGATTTTGGTCATTTAAATTCTTAAGTGATTGAAGCCCTTCCTAGGCTTTCTGTGCTCTCTAATTACCATAATATTAAAGAGACATATCCATGCGTTATGGTACATGAAACTATAATTTATAGACTTGCTATGTTCACCTGAATATATATTTCCCAGTTACATACAGCTTCAGAAAATGTAATTTTTCAAGAAATATAAGTTCAGTAAGTTTAGCTAAGAACTGTTTAACAGTTTAAGTAATATAGTGATTAGTCTTACAGTCATTTAAGGAATTATTTTAAAAAAATTTTTTTAATCCTCACCCAAGGTTATTTTGCCATTGATTTTAGAGAGAATGGAAGAGAGAGGGAAAGACAGAGGGAAATATTGTTGTGAGACATACACATCGATTGGTTGCCTCCTGCACATGCCCTGTGTAGGGCCCAGGCCAGGGAGGAGCCTGCAACTGAGGTATGTGCCCTTGATCAGAATCGAACCTAGGGCCCTTCAGTTCGAAGGCCAATGCTCTATCCATTGAGCAAAACCAGCTATGGCTAAAGAACATTTTAAATGTCATAAACTACTGACTGAAAGCAATAGACAAATCAATGAATAGACTAGATGGACCTGAAACAAGCTATGAGTAATTATTAAAGTCTTATAACCTTGTTTTTTAAATAATCCTTTATTATTGAAAGTATTACATATGTCACCTCCGGGCCCCCCCCCCCCATTGGCTCCCTCCAACACCCTGTCTTATAACTTCTGTAGCTTACCGTTAGAAGGTCACTGTGGAATGAACCTTTAGAAAGTCTTTTAACTCAGAGTATAGCTTCAGGTTCACTCTCTAAATGAGGAAAATATAAGGATGGTTTAAATTTGACCAGAAGTTTTAAGAAATGGTATTTAGTTGTTTAATGAGTAGTTAACCCTCTTAACTGTCTGGGCTTTTTTAAAAGCCAGTCAGAGAAAGACAAGTACCATATGATTTCACTCATAAATGGAATCTAAGGAGCGAAACTGAACTAACAAGCAAATAGAGGCAGATTGATTAATGGAGAGCAGGCTGTCTGGGGGGTGGAGGTGGCCTGGGAGGGTGGAGGGATTGAGTGAAAATGGGAAAAAAGAACTCGATGCAGACAACAGGTGGTGATTGCAGGGGGTGGGGGGAATGAGTTGAGTGGAGATGGAGGAAGATATGGAGGGATAGATGGTGATGAAAAAAAAACAGAAAAAAACCCCCTACTTTTAAATAAACATCTGTTTATTAAATAAGTAGTAAATTTCATTGTATAAAATACAAATGAACAAAAACAGTACATAAAATCTCTTGCAATCCCAGAGATAGCCACCATTATCGAGTTTTAGAACTAATTTTTTAGTTGAGTGAATGTTTTTGTTTTATTTTACCTTTTTATTTCTTTAACCAAGAAGATGATAAACTATAAGCATGGTTATTTGAGTGCAGGACTATTTAGGTTATAAAATTTAATGAGTTTTTATTTTCACCAGAAATAGGAACCAAATTTGTCACTTAAAAAATTATACCTATGCTTAAAACAGTGTCTGGCGCACAGTAGCTATTCAAAAAATATTTCTGGAATGAATATACAGAAAACAATTCAGTCCTCAATATGTGGTCAAATTGAATCTCATAATAATTACCATAACCATAATTACATGTCATGTTTTTAAATCCTTTTGCATAACTTTAAAAGATCCTTATTTAAAAGATCCCTGTAGTATTTTTTTAAAGATTTTTTAAATTCATTTTTAGAGAGAGGAAGGGAGAGGAGGAGAAACATCAATGATAAGAGAGAATCATTGAGTGGCTGCCTCCTGCACGCCCCTACTGGGGATCAAGTCTACAACCCAGGCATGTGCCCTAACCTGGAATCAAACCATGACCTCCTGGTTCAAAGGTCAGTGCTTACATAGGGAAACATGTACTTTTAAACAATAAACTTAAAGTTTTAGGTAACTGATGTCAATTTCCTATTTAGTGTACTTTGTCTTCCTCCTTATATAAATACTCTTTCTAACATTGTACTGAGAAGGTTGCAGCAAGTCAAAGTCTTCAGTTTGTTGTTCTTCTTAGATCATATTAATCACAAAAATTCATGACTTTGTCTTCTTTTCACATTTTTGCTATGCAGAAATTCTAGTTGCCTCTCTCCCTAACATTGATCCTAACAAACATCTGTAATCAAATATACTAGATGCTTATATGCCAAAAGCTATGTCTCTTTAGGTGTTTCTGTTTACTTTTATAGATCATAAAGCTTCCTCTTAGAGTTTCAAATAAATGCAAGCAAATATAAAAGTGTATAACCTAAAGATTAAAGAAAAATAGCATATCTATGGAACTAGTATGAATGTCAGTACTTTAAAATTTGAAGAATTATATAGCTCAAATGTACCAGTTAAGTAGCAAAACAGTCATCTTAAACTTGTCACCTAAGTGATCTTTAAACTAAAAATCTAACATTCCAGTGCTTTTTAAATTTATGGGGAATTGAAGAAGCAGGATAGTTTGCAAGTGTAGTTTTCTTTTTCCTCTAAGTAGCTCTTAAACATTTAGGATTATTTTAACTTCATTTAGAAGTTATCTGCAAACTTAACATTCTCAAATGAAGAGATACTAAAATAAAATAGTACTTTAAACGCATGCTTCTTAGAGCCTACATATGTTTTGTTTTTCACTTGGTGTACATAAAGTTAGTTAATAACTATTTTAAACTCATTTACTTTGTGACATAATTTCACAATTTAACCACTTAGGGACTTAGATTGTATGGGATTTGTCTGTGAATAATCTGTTGTTCATTTTCAATGTCTTTATGTCATAGTGCTAGATGAGGAGTAATGTAATTTATCAATCTATAATGTGAAAAACCTATTAGGCCTTTGATTATCTTGCTTGACACTGATCCAAAGTGCCCTTCCTTTTAAAAGGTCTTTTCTTCCCATTGTCTCTGTAAATGTGTCTCCCTCTGTCTTGGTTTTAGACTAGTTTCATTATACTCTCAGTTTCTAATATGTTGATTTTTTTTATTCACTATTTGATACATTTTTTCCTAATATATTTTTTTGTTTTAGCAGGTAAAAGAATCATAACTTAATTGTTTAAAAATATTTATTCTCTAATAACTATCATTTTATGCATTTTGCATGTCAACTTTTTTCATTAACATCCGAGATCTTTTATAAAGAGAAGTCACACTCCATGTTTAACAAGTGCTTTTCTGGAAACTAAATTAAATATTAATGGATCTCTTTCCCTTACCTCACTATCCTTAAGAATGATGAATCTGTTAACTTTGGCTGCATCCTTAAAAGTTGATGGTTGCTCACAGTCTAACAAAACTAGGGTCATCAAACTTGGCAGCAGAGATAAAATGTCAGTCAGATAAATTGTGATAACTACCCCAATTTATTATTTTTCCAGCTTAGGTTCAAAACATTTTATAGAAATACTAGCGACCTGGTGAACGAATACATGCCCGGGTAGGGTCTGGCTGGTCTCCTCTGCTGGGGGCCCATTCGGCTGGGCCTGCAGGGGGAGGAGCTGTGGGTGGTTTGCTGGCCAGCCCCGCCCCCAATTGGGGCCTGGATCAGGCTGGTTGGCTGCCATAGTGCATGTTGTAGCCACTGGTTGTTCTCGTCGTTCTACTGTCTGGTTGCTAGGCTGTTACATATATAGAAGATTTGATAGTGCTTATTATTTTCAAAACTTAGGGAGCAAGCAACTATTCAAAGTTTGAATGACTTTATAAGTTGAGAGTCAACTTTTAGAACAGTTGTCTTTTTCTAGATATTTGCTCATTATTAAAAATTGATTATAAAAAGTAAAGGCTTAAAGTATAATTCAACAAAGTCTAGAAAATGTAAAGAAACTTAAGCTAGCTTGGGTGAATTCGAATCCATCTTCTTTGCATAAATTCAGATTTTAAGTGGTGGTCAGTTTTAAAGTTTGTATGTGCTTAAAAATCGGTGCTGAGACCATAAATAGCTATGTTTGTCTCATGTACATAATTTCAGGATTGTAGACTTATAACTGTCCATGCAAGTTCTTTTCCTAAAATAGTAACATTTAAAAAGAAAACAAAACCCTAATCCTTAAATGTCAGTGTGGTCCACGTATGTGGTTTTGTTCTCATATGCTTGTTTTCTCTGCTCCCGTGAAATCATTAGCCTGTGTTCTTTATAGAAGATTCATTCTGTTTGCAATAGAACATATTATTTCCCCATGATTGCCATGGAATTGATCAGCACATATACAGATTAGTCCTATTGCATAAGTAAGGATTCTCTAAGGGACATCTTGAACTCAGTAAGAAAAAGTCTGACAATGACCCTTGCTACACACTCATAATTGAATTTTATGTGTTGCTATATGATTTTGTGATCATTTGAATGTGAACTGGTTTTATAATTGATGACTTCCACTTTTCAGTTGAAAAATTTATATGGAACTAATATTTTATTATTCACTATTATGAAATTTAAAATGCAAATCTCACGAAATCATTATGTCCTAATATTTTTCTCTGCTACCAAATTTGGATAATCTTTGTTCTAAAAGTAGAGACTATAATTAATTGCTCTGCATGGTTACAGGTTTGATTTCTTCTCATTCTTTCCATGGATTCTTAGGCCATGTAGTATGTTTCCCTGCATTGTCATGTCACTTCTAGTATGGATAACTCTTAAAACTCACTCCCTTCCCTTCTCCAACTTTGCCCTTTACCCAACTTTCATATGTGCTTATTGGTGTGAAACCCTGGGACATTAAGCCCATACAATAATAGCGCTCGACTTGTCCCCCTGTTCCTCCAGGAAAGGAAGTTCTTCAAAGGCTTCTTTGGAAAAGTAAGTTTGATGCCACATTTGTGCTTGCTTTATAAGGAGTTACACCCCTAGTATAGCACTGACATATTTTTTTAAAAGGAAATACAGCTTTGGTATCTTTATAATACAGCAATAGATTTGATTATATATGAAAATTAATGAATTGGAAAGTTGCTATCTATGATATTACCTGTGTCTGTTGATACTAAATCTGATGATTCCTAGGAAAGTCCAATAATAAAGTAGGTTAAAAAAAGATTGTTTCTTTATATTAAGACTAGGTGTTAAATTTAATTTGATATTGCAAAACTGTTCATATTAGTTGAATTTTTTAGAAGTGGGTTTTATTTAGTGTTCTATATTGACAGAGAAGTGGGAAGAAATATTAAAGTGAAAATTAAATGTATTCTAAATTTTACACTCAATGCTAGTTTTTTTCAATCTAAGTTAAATTTCAGGTGAAGTTCTATAGAGCCTAAATAATCCAGCTAAATTCACAGATGTAATTAGTGGTAAAAACCAAGATTTGAACCCAGATAATCTGACTCTGGAGCCAACACTTTTTTTAAATATATATTTTATTGATTTTTTATAGAGAGGAAGAGAGAGAGATAGCTAGAAACATCAATGAGAGAGAAACATTGATCAGCTGCCTCCTGCATGCTCCCCACTGGGGATGTGCCCGCAACTAAGGTACATGCCCTTGACCAGAATCAAACCCGGGATCCTTGAGTCCGCAGACTGACACTCTATCCACTGAGCCAAACCGGTCAGGGCTGGAGCCAACACTCTTAATCCCTATGCTATATAGTCACTCTGTTTTCCTATTATTTTACAAGTGAACTTTAAAAGATTTAGCCTTAAAATATGCTAATAAATAAAGAGCTTCAGGGAAACTTATTTTTATTCTCTTTCTCCTTCAAAGATAGTAAGTACTTAACTTTGGCTTTATCTCTAGTTAATTTATTTTATTTGTTAAAGCATTAAAGAGTCTTTTTTAGTGGTTCAAACTAACATTTTATTTATTTGGAGATATTTAAATCATACTAGTGAGTTTGACTCCCGTAGGATTTCCTTAAAAGATGCTAAGTAATCCCATAATGGCACTCATGAATAAATGTGACTATCAGAATTTTTTCTTATGTTATTGTAGGGAGAATTATTTTTATGACAGGCTGATTTTATTCTAATACACAATTTTTAAAATTACAAAGTCATTCAGAGTTTGGAAAACAGAGGCAGGAGGAAGCATCACTTATAATCTTACCAGAAGTGAATTTTTAAATGCAAAACTGCTTTGGAGCCTTTTAAATCTTTCAGGTTGCCATCATTCAACTCATGTTCACACTGTTTTACAAGAAATAGGCTGGCGAAAGAGACTTGTTCTATTGAGTTTGCTAGGTCAGTTGTGGTTTGATAAAAGCAGAAAATGAAGAATTCATAGGACATATAACAGGGAGTTTTTATCCAATACAATTTCTCATGAATTTTGACTCTTTCTTAGCCTTTACATCATATATGATTTAATGATCTCAGGATAACAAGAACAACAGTTATCAAGAAATGTTTCAGTCAGACATTTGCATAACAGTAGGTAGATATAAAAATTATCAGCCCTGATTCTGAGTTTTTAAGTGATGTCCAGGAGAACTGCTTCCTCTTTTCACCAAGTTGCTACTTGGACCTGATTACCCAGTCACTTCCCTGTTCTTGCTGATGGGCGCAGTGCCTCCAGGTATTTTAGCCATAGGGAACAGATACACCTGGGCCTGTTATCGGACTCTATTATTAACCCACTACAGACCTGGAACACATAAATTTGTGCACTGGTTGGGGGGGGGGAATCTCTCAGCCAGGCTTGTTCTCTCTCAGTCTGGATCCCCTCAGGAGATGTCCACCTGCTGGCTTAGGCCCACTCCCCAGGGGATCAGGCCTAAGCTGCAGTCAGACATCCTTAGAGGTGTTGAGGAGGCAGGAGAGGCTCCCACTATCACCGCTGTGCTGGCAGCAGTCAGCCTGGCTTGTGGTTGAGCAGAGCTCCCACTGTGGGAGCACACTGACCACCAGGAGGGCAGCTTCTGCTTTGAGCATCTGTCCCCAGGTGTTCAGTGTGTGCCGTAGTGACCAGTCATTCCCAGTGATTCTGCTGTTAGGGTCAATTTGCATATTACCCCTTTATTATACAGGTTAGAGGTCTGGGTGGGGGACAGCTGGTTTGCCCTAAAGGATGTCCCGGATCAGGGTGGGGGTCCCGCTGGGGTGCCTGGCCAGCCTGGGTGAGGGGCTGAGGGCCATTTTCAGGCTAGCCATACCCTCTTCAGGGTGGGGGTCCTCACTGGGGTGCCTGGCCAGCTTGGGTTAGGGGCTGATGGCTGTTTGCAGGGTGGTCAAGCCCCCCAGCAGGAACTCTCACCCCATGAGGGTGTGGCCAGCCTGACTGAATGGGTGAGGGCTATTTTCAGGCTGGCCACGCCCTCAGGCTGGAAGCAGGTAGCTGGGATTTATTTAACTTCTATAATTGAAACTTTGTAGCCTCGAACGGAGCTCAGGCTCCCAGCACTTCCTTGAGCAGAGGCCAGGTCAGCTGGAAGCTGGCATCTGGGATTTATCTTTTATAATTGAAATTTGTTTATCTTTTATAATTGAAACTTTGTAGCCTTAAGTGGAGCTCAGGGCCCACAGGACAGACAGAAAGCTTGGCTTCCTCCATCGCCAGGGGCAACCCAAGCCTTCTGCTGGCTCCAGCTCCATGGCCACTGCCATCTTATTTGGGTTAATTTGCATACCTGATCCTGATGGGCTTGTGGGCATGGCTTGTGGGTGTAGCAGAGGTATGGTCAATTTGCACATTTCTCTTTTATTAGATTGTAAAAGGGAAGGGGAAAAAAACAGAACCTGAAATCATTTTTTCCAAAGTAGCTACAGGTACATTAAATTGTTCATTGTTTTAGGAAGTCAGGAATATACTCAACTTTTTAGGAGGTATTACAGGCAGCTTCATTCGTGTATTTGGCCATATGAGGCCAGTACTTTATTACCAAGTAATTATTGGGCACTAATTTTAGTATATTTAGGGGGCCCCATAAGCTAAGTAATCTATATTCCTATTTTTATGAGGAACTGACTGAACATGGTGATATAAAGTGCTTAGACCTCCCATCTTTTTAAAACCATCTAATCTAATAAAAGAGTAATCTAATAAAAGAGTAATATGCAAATTGACCCTCACTCTGTTACACCTAAGCCATGCCCACCAGCCAAGCCACACTCACCAGCCAATCAGAGCGACAATATGCAAATTGGCCCAGCCAAGATGGCGTCTGGCAGCCACGGAGCTAAAGCAAACAGGAGGCCAGCGATGGAGGAAACTGCCTGCCTAAGCCGGCTGTGGCCTCCACTCAAGACAACAAAGTTTCAATTATAGAAGATAAATAAACGCCAGAAACCTGCTTCCAGCCAGCCTCGCTTGGACCTTGGGTCAATGGGAGCTGTGGCCAGCCTGCAAACAGCCCTCAGCCCCTCACCCAGGCTGCCCAGGCACCCCAGTAGGGACCTGAACCCTGAAGGGACTGTGGCCAGCCTGAAAACGGCCCTCAACCCCTCACCCAGGCTGGTCAGGCACCCCAGTAGAGACCTGAACCCTGAAGGGACTGTGGGCAGCCTGAAAACGACCCTCACCCAGGCTGGCCATACCCCCATGGGGTGAGGGTTCTCACTGGGGACTTGGCCAGCCTGCAAACAGCCATCAGCCCCTCACCCAGGCCGGCCAGGCATGCCAGCAGGTGGACATCCCCCGAGGGGTTCCAGACTGTGAGAGGGCACAGGCTGGGCTGAGGGACGCCCTCGAGTATACAGATTTTTGTGCACTGGGCCCCTAGTCTTATATAAAAGAGAAACATGTAAATTAACTGTCCCTTCGCTGTGTTCTCCAGCCAATCAGGGTTAATATGCAAATTAACCCAGCAGGCGCCGGGCAAAGAGCAGAGCAGGAGAGCCAGAGGCTTGGGGGGCCGTGGCCCCCTTGGTTGCTCCCAGCATGGGGTACACCAGGAATTCTGGGAATAGTAGTTCCGATGGCAGCCCCAGGACTGGAAGCAGAAACCCCAGAGCACAGGGAGCACCAGGAATGCTGAGAATCGTAATTCTGTTGGCAGACAGATCTCCTAGACACTAGGGCAGTGGTTCTCAACCTATGGGTCACGACCCCTTTGACAGTTGAACGACCCTTTCACAGGGGTTGCCTAAGACCATCCTGCATATCAGATATTTACGTTACGATTCATAACAGTAGCAACATTACAGTTATGAAGTAGCAACGTAAATAATTTTATGGTTTGGTCACAACATGAGGAACTGTATTTAAAGGGCCAGAAGGTTAAGAACTACTGCACTGGAGCAAAGTGAGTCTGGAGCAAGTAACTGTTGCCGTGGGGAATGGAGAGAAAGCAAAGATGAGAGACATAAGTAAAATCAGAGTGTCTAGGAAAAATTAAAGGGAAGATACCCTAAAACTTCCAGGAAATCCACCAAAGAAGCAAAGAAAAAAAAAAGCCTCTATTATTCTGTGAGCAACAAACCAAACTGGGTTGGGGGTCTCAGACATTTCATTCATATGATTGCAAAGACAGACAGAAACTCCTGCATTGGAGAGGGCTCCCCTGAGGGCTCCCAGATTAGAGAGGATGCAGGTCAGGCTGAGGGACCCCCCCCCCACACACACACACCCCGTGCACGAATTTTCATGCACCGGGCCCCTAGTTATATTAGAAAAACTTAGTTCAGTCTTCCTCCTTGAGTTTTTCTCCTGTGTCCTGCTTACTATTCACACAAAACACTTCAATTCTGGTCACCAAGTATGTGCAAATTTTCCCCACACTAAGCAGTTCTCTGCAACATCAGCTGAGCGTACAACAATTTAACTCAATTCTGACACTGCCTAGAGATAATGTCAGATCACACATGTTAAGGGCTTAGTCTCACAACGGTGCTTCCACACTATTTCAGATGCCAATTGTAAGTAGTAGATCCCCAGGTTACTCACAACTTCTGTCCAATTTGGCTACAAGTTGGAGGTTACCATGATCTCTTCCTCAGGTTTGATTAATTTGCCAGAGCAGCTCACAGAACTCAGGAAAACACTTTTATCAGTTATCAAAGGATTTGAAAAAGGATAAAGATAAACACCCAGATGAAGAATACATAGGGTGAGATCTGGGAGGGTCCCAAGCTCAAGAGCTTCTGTCCCCGTGGAGTTGGTGTGTGTCATCCTCCTAGTGTGTATGTGTTTGCCAACCTAGAAGCTCTCTGAACCTTGTAATGTTGGGATTTATGGAAACTTTCTCACGTAGGCATGATCAGTTATTCCTTTTTCAGCTCCTCTTCTCTCTCTGAAGAATAGGGATGGGGCTGAAAATTCCAAGCTTCTTATCATGGCTTGACCAGCCCTCATCCAGGAGGCCACCCAGAGTTGTCTCATTAGAACAAAAGATGCTCCTAGTGCTCTTACTACTTAAGAATTTATAAGGGTTTTAGGATCCTTATGTCAGGAGCAAGTCAAAGACCAAACATTAGAACAAGAGATGCTCATAATGCTTTAATCACTTAAGAATTTACAAGGGTTTTAGGAGCTCTATGCTAGGAACCTAGTGACTGAGACCAATATATTTTCTATTATCTTACAGGCATTTACTTGTATTCATATAGAGCTTTATAGTTTGTGATATGCTTTGACCTACTTTCCAGTGTGCTACTCACAACAGCTCAGTGAATTAGACAGTATAGTTCATGAAACTGCATTTACAAATGAATGAATTCATTCAAAAGAGGTCACCCAGTTAGTAGTAGTAAATGGCAGTGCCAACCTTGAAACCAAGGTTTTCTGAAACCTGGTGCAGAGTTCTTTCACCTACCCCATATTGATGTTCTCACATTCAAAAGTATTGGCCTTTATTTTCCTCATGTATACTTTAATTATAATGAATGAATAAGTGCTTAATGCAGAGGACATGAGACAGGTTAAGGGCCTGAATGCTTTCCATAAATATGCCTGTGCATGGTTTATAAATTTGAATTGGGTGCCAGTATTTCAAACATTGAAAGCTTGCAAATACAAAGTAGGATATCTGTTTTAAGAATTAGAAGGTCTGGCCTAGCTGGGTTGGTTCAATGGATAGAGCATCAGTTTGTGGACTGAAGGGTCCTGGGTTCAATTCCAGTCAAGGGCATATGCCCGGGTTGCAGACTCGATCCCCAGTAGGGGGCATGCAGGAGGCAGCCGATCAATGATTCTCTGTTGTCATTGATGTTTCTGTCTCTCACTTTCCCTTCCTCTCTCTGAAATAAAAAAAATATATTTTTTAAAAAGAATTAGAGGGTCTGGCAAAATGACATGCTTTCTACGTGACAACAGTAGTAGCTTGAGCTGAGTAGCTAGCAACTGCCTTTTGGTTGTCTGTTTGCCACAATACCTGCAACTTCCTATTGTCCTTACTCTCAGCTCGCTTCTCTCATTTTATTACCCGCTTCTAACCCTGTAGACTTTGTGAACTCCTCCCAAGGTTATTATGTCACTTTGATTTAGGAAGGAGTAGGTAACCATGTCAAACTGTATAAAAATCATCCAAAATATTATTATATCTTTTGTAGCAAATCCTGTTAATGTACTGCCAAATATGGTTTTATACTCTCATGATTATTAAATGCCACCATAGAAATGGTTATGAGAATTCATGGTTTAAACATAATGCATGGTTATATATTGATTTCACCTAATTCTCAAGAATAAGACATTTCATGGTACTTATGACCCACTTAAATCAGGATATTCTCATCTTCATTCTATTTTAGATTTCCCAAATTTCTGTGACAAATTGTGCTTAGTGCTTATTTTCATTGTGGATCCTTTTCTTTAAAAGTATTAGAATAGCTGCTGCCTCTTTTCTTTCATTCCTTCCTGTTTTTTAAATTACCATGCCCTTCTTTAAATGTTATTTTCCTTGCATTTTATTGATACATCTTTTAGGATTTGGTTTATTTTTCTTTTTGAAATACATTATAACACATTCCTGAAGAAAAACAAAAAGTCCCAGGAGTAATCAGAAGATACCCTTGGTTTCATTATTTCCTGTCACATAATCAACTAGTATGTCACATGCCCTGGTCACAGATCTTTTCTAGATTTAAAAAAATCAATAACCTTTGGAGTTTTTTAAAATTTGTATTCATGAAAACCCAGTGGTTTTCAAGCTTCAAGTCATGGTTGACATGGCCAAGACATGCTAGGGACTGTGCTAGGCTATCCAAGATAGTCTACATTTTTTTAAGTCCATTTACTCTATTTTTAGATGACTATTTGGCACCTCCTTCTCTTTTCTTAAACCTCCAGAATTTCTTACTTTGTTCTCTCAGCTGATCACCTTGCCTCCTACTTCACTGAAAAAATAGATTCAATCAGAAGAAAACTTTCATGTGGCACTTCCAAATCTACTCACTTACCTGCATCCATGCCTGTATGCTCTCTTTTCCCTCCTACACCAGGATGCACCTGCTGCTGGCTAAGGCCAGCTCCTCCAGTAAATTCTAATTATTCCAGCTCTTCCTGTTCTAGCAATGCTAGAATTCTGTTTCTTCCACAATCAGTTTTCATTATCTAGTGGATCATCCATTAGCATAAAACACAAACCATCCTTTGAAAAAAAAAAAGGGTACCTTCTTAGTGCTTTCAGTTCTTGCTCTCCCTTCCTTTGTTAAACTCATTTAGTCAGGCTTTTGCCCCCACCACTCCTCAGTTCTTCCTCTTTCAATGGTCTTGTCATCCAACCTATCAGCAGCATTTGACATAGCCCATTCCTCCCCCTGCCTGAAACATTCCAGTTTCTTGGAGTTCAGGGCTCATACTCTTGTCTGTTTCTCACTAGAGGCTCGGTGCATGAGATTCGTGAACTTGGGGGGGGTCCCTCAGGCCAGCCTTTGCCCTCTCAGTCCAGGAGCCTTTGAGGGATGTTCCCCGAGGGGAACTTAGTGCTGCCACAGAGGCAGGGGAGGCTCCTGCCACTGCCACTGCGCTCACCAGCCATGAGCCCAGCTTCCGGCTGAGCGGCGCTCTCCTGTGGGAGCACACTGACCACGGGGGGGGAGCTCCTGCATTGAGTGTCTGTCCCCTAGTGGTTAGTGTGCATCATAATAACTTGTCTTTCCACTGTTCGGTCAGTTTGCATATTAGCCTTTTATTATATAGGACTAGGGGCCCAGTGCACAAATATGTGCACCTTGAAAGGAACTGTGGGCCAAGAGGCTGCAGTGGGCTCAGCAGCAGCTCTCGGCCCATCCTCCATGCCCCTGCCCAGCCTCCTCCTGCCACGGTCTCAGGTCCCCTGTCTGATGGCAGCCCCACTCCCACCACCACCACTCCCACATGCTAATGGCGCCAGCCCCGCTGATGGTGCGGAGCAATTGGGGCCAGTGCCAGCAGCAGGTGTGAACAGCAACTGCTGCCCCAATCGCCTCTCAGGAGCATGGGGAGGTGGAGAAGCCCTTGGGCGATCAGGGCTAGCAGGCGCCAGCAGTGGGTGCAAAGCAGCAGCTCCGGTGCCAGCAGTGGGTGCAAGCAGGGCCGGCATCGGCAGCAGATGTTAGTGCCAGGCAGGTCCGTGGCTCATGGGAGCCAAAAATTTTCAGTAACCACCAGAGACTCATCCCGATGATAGTGACTGGCACCCCACCTTAGTCTGATGCCCTGCCTTGGTCTGGCACCCGCATTCACCTACTCCACCATCCCGTCCTGGCCAACACCCGCCATGTTCCATACACGCCGCTAGTGGTCAGTGCATGTCATAGTGACTGGTTGTTCGGCTGTTCAGTCTGTTTGCATATTAGGGTTTCATATACATACACACACACACACACACACATACACACACATACTAGGGGCTCGATGCACAAAAATTTGTGCACTCGGGGTGGAGGGAGTCCCTCAGCCCGGCCTGTGCCCTCTCACAGTCTGGGACCCCTCAGTGGATATCCTATGATGGCCCCAGTCTGCCAGGCGCCTTCTGTGTGTGTGTGTGTGTGTGTGTGTGTGTGTGTGTGTGTGTGTGTAGCCACTGGGGACCTGCCCCCAGCCGCATCTGAGGCTCGGAGCAGTCCTCCTGTGTGTGTCTACCTGCTGGGGGCCTGCCCCCAGGCACACCGTGGAGGCTTGGAGCAGGCACCCCCTCTATGTTGATCTCTCAGACTCTTGCCCTCCCCTGCATGTTGTTCTCTTTTTTGAGCTGTGGCCAGGGCTGGGTGCTGCCTGC
>PVJC01034465.1:0-18805 GCA_004026665.1 Murina feae | reverse complement strand
TCGGAGCTGAGCTGAGGGACGCAGCTTCACTTTCCCTCCTGCCGCAATGGAAAGGGCTGTTTACTCAGGTCCGTGAGTGGCGGCCGCCATGTTGGCTGGGCTAATTTGCATACAGCCGCTCTGATTGGCTGGTGGGCGTGGCTTACCCTGTCTCGGAGAAACGGTTAATTTTAATATTTCGCTTTTATTAGTTTAGATACTAGAAGCCCATTGCGGGAAGATTCCTGCAAGAATAGGGCTTCCTGAGCCGGAGTGAAGCAGAGAAAGGAGTGAAGCCTGCTGAGGCACTCTTCGCTCCCTTCTCTGCTGCCTCACTTCCTCCCTTCTCTGCTGCCTCAGCTCCCTCCCTTCTCTGCCACTTTGCTTTCTCCCGTCTCCACAGTCTCTGCTGACTCGTTCCCTCCTGTCTCTGCTGCCTTGCTTCCTCCCATCTCCACTGCCTCGCTCCCTCCCTTCTCTGCCGCTTGGCTCCCTTCTGCAGCACTTGGCTTCCTTCTAGGCTGTCTTCAGTCTTCACTCCATGCCTGTGTATACAAATTAACCACCATCTTGGCTGGGTTAATTTGCATATAGTCGCTCTGATTGGCTGGTGGGCATGACTTAGCTGGTGGGCATGGCTTAGGTGTCTCAAAGTGATGGTTAATTTGTATATTACTCTTCTATTAGATTAGATATTGTTTTCTTAGTTTCCCTTTCTGAAAGTTTATTAATGGTGTATAACAATGCAACTGATTTCTGGATATTTATTTTGTATTCTGCTACTTCACTAAATTCATTTACCAGTTCTAGTAGTTTTCTCTTTAGGATTCTCTATATACAGTATCATGCCATCTGCAAATAATGACCATTTTACTTCTTCCTTTCCAATTTGGATGCCTTTTATTTCTTCTTGTCTGATTGCTATGGCTAGGGCTTCTAGTACTATTTTATCTAATAAAAGAGTAATATTGAAATTGACTGTTTCTCTGGGATGCCTAAGCCACACCCACCAGCCAATCAGAGTGGCCGTATGCAAATTAACCCAGACAAGATGGAGGCCAATCACCAGGGAACTAGATCAAACAGGAGGCTTCCATTGCACCAGGAGTAAACTGCCTGCCTAGGCCAGCTGGGCCTCTCTCTACTCAAGGCAACATAGTTGCAATTATAGAAGCCACAGAACTGAAGCAAACAGGAGGCTTCATTATCTGCCTAGGCCTCAGTTTAAAGCAACAGTTTCAATTATAGAAGATAAATAAACCCCAGAAACCTGATTCCAGCCAGCCTTGCTGGGACACTGGGTCAATGGGACCTGTGGGCAGCCTGAAACGGCCCCTCAGCTCCTCACCCAGGCTGCCCAGGCACCCCAGTAGGGACCCAAAACCTGAAGGAACTGTGGGCAGCCTGAAAATGGCCCTCAACCCCTCATTCAGGCTGGCCACACCCCAATGGGGTGAGGGTCCACACTGGGGTGCTTGGCCAGCCTGCAAACAGCCATGAGCCCCTCACCAAGGCTGGCCAAGCACACCAGCAGGTGGACATCCCCTAAGGGGTCCCAGTCTGCGAGAGGGCACAGGCCGGGCTGAGGGACACCCCGAGTGCACAAATTTTTGTGCACCGGGTCCCTAGTGTTGAATAAGAGTGGTGAAAGTGAGCATCCCTGTCTTGTGCCTGATCTTATGGGAAATGCTTATAATTTTTGCCCATTGAGTATGATGTTGGCTGTGGTTTTGTCATATCTGACCTTTATTATGTTGAGGTATGTTTCCTCTATTTACACTTTGCTGAGTGTTTTTATCATAAATTAGAGGCTCGGTGCACAGTTTCATGCACATTGAAAGGATATTAATTAGAAGGGGGCAGGTGGGGTGGGACTGGGTGACAAGGGCCAGATATACCCTGCAGCCAACTTCCTGTGGTCCCTCCCTGGCCAGCCGCATCTGGAACAGCTCCTGGGTCAGACCAGGGCTTGAAGGGCATCTACAGGGTGAGTGGGGTCCCTCCAGCAGATGGGGTCCCTTGGCCTGGCCTGCAGGGATCAGGCTGAAACCAGCTCTCTAACATCCCCTGAGGGATCCCAGAGTGTGAGAGCTCACTCTGCAAAGTTACTGTCGCTCAGCAGCATCTGCTCCTTGGTGGTCATTGTACATCATAGCTACTGGTCGGATGGTTGGGCGGTCACTTAGGTTTTTCTATATATAGATGGGTGTTAGATTTTATTAAATGCTTTTTCTGTATCTATTGATGTAATCATGTGGTTTTTATACTTTATTTTCTTTATATTGTGTATCACATTTATTGATTTGCAGATATTGTATCAGCCTTGCATCCTTGGAATAAGTCCCACTTGATCATGGTGTATGATCTTTTCTATATATTTCTGGATTTGGTTTGCTAAGATGCTGTTGAGGATTTTAGCATCTATGTTCATCAGGGATATTGTCCTGCAATTCTCTTTCTTTGTAGTGTCTGTATCTGGTTTTGAAATTAGGATAATGCTGGCCTCATAAGTTGACCTAGGGAGTCTTCCCGCCTCTTGAATTTCTTGGAATAGTTTGAGAAGGATAGGTGTCAGTTCTTCTTTGAGTTTTTGGTAAAATTCATCTGTAAGGACTTCTGTTTGTTAGGAAATTATTTTATTACTGTTTCAATTTTGCTAGTTGTAATCTGTCTATGCAGTTCCTCTGATTCTTCTTGATTCTGTTTTGAAAGATTGTTAGTTTCTAGGAATTTACCCATTTTGTCCAGATTGTCCAATTTGTTGGCATATAGTTGTTCATAGTATTTTCTTACAAAATCTTTTGTATTTTTTTAGTGTCAGTTGTGACTTCTCTCTCGTTTCTCACTTTATTTACTTGGAACCTCTCTCTTTTTTTTTTTTTATGAGTCTAGCTAAAGGTCTGTCAGTCTTGTTTATCTTTTAAAAGAGCAGCTCTCAATTTCATTTTGATCTTTGTATTGTTTTCTTTTTTTACTCTATTTTGTTTATTTCTGTTCTGATCTTTATTATTTCCTTCCCTTCTACGTACTCTGGGCGTTGTTTGTTATTTTTTTGAGTTCCTTTAAGTGTAAAGTTAAATTGTTTATTTGAGAATTTTCCTGTTTCTTGAGGTAGGCCTGTAAAGCTATGAATATCTGTCTTAGGACTGCTTTCACTATATCCCTTAGTTTATGGGCTGTCTCATCCTCATTGTAATTTGTTTCAGGTTATCTTTTTATGTCTTCCTTGACCTCACTGTTAATCATTTATTGTTCAGTAAAGTTTTTTGCCTCCAGGTCTTTGTGTGTTTTTTTTTTCACCACCACCCCCTCTCCTCCCCGCCCGTGATTGATTTCTAGTTTCATACTATCATGGTCAGAGAAGATGCTTGCTATGATTTCAATATCCTTAAATTTATTGACCCTTGTTTTGTATCCTAACATGTAGTCTGTCCTAGAAAATGTTCCTTGTACACTTGAAAAGAATGTGTATTCTACTGCTTTGGGGTGAAATGCTCTTGAAAATAATAATTAAACCCATCTGATCTAGTCATTTAAGGCTACTGTTTCCTTGTGGATTTTCTGTCTAGAAGATCTATCCACTGATGTCAGTGGGTGTTAAAATCCTCTGCTGTGACTGTATTACTGCCAATCTCGCCCTGTATGTTCATCAAGTTTTATTTACATATTTAGGTGCTCCTATGTTGGGTGCATAAATGTTTACAAGGGTCAGATCCTCTTGTTAGCTTGCCCCCTTTATCATTACATAGTGATCTTCTTTATCTCTTACTATACCTTTGTTTTAAAGTCTATTTTGTCAGATTACTATACCAGCTTTTTTTCATTTCTATATTCATGAAATATTTTTTCCAACCCTTTCCTTTTAGTCTGTGTATATCCTTTGTTCTGAGGTGAATCTCTTATAGACAACATATATATGGGTCTTGTTTTCTTATCCATTCAGCTACCCTACATGTCTTGATTAGAACATTTAAGCCATTTATATTTTAAGTGATTATTGATAAGAATGTAGTTATTATCATTTTATTCTTTAACTACATTGTTCTTCTTTCCTCCTCCTCCTCCTCCTCCTCCTCCTCCTCCTCCTTCTCCTCCTCCTCTTTTTCTTTCTTCTTCTAGGCCCTTTAACATTTCTTGTAATTCCGGTTTGGTGATAACAAATTCCTTTAGCTTTTTCTTGTCTGGGAAGCTCTTCTCTATCAATTTTAAAGTATAGCCTTCCTGGGAAAAATAGTCTTGGTTGTAGGTTCTTGCTTTGCATCACTTCAAATATTTCATGCCAATTCCTCTGGCCTGAAATGTTTATGTTGAGAAATCAGCTCACAGTCTTATGGAAGCTCCATTGTCCAAAACCCTCTGTCTTTCTCTTGCAGTTTTTAAGAGTCTCTCTTTGTCTTTAACCTTGGCCATTTTAATTATGATGTTTCTTGATGTGGGCCTCTTTAGGTCCATCTTGTTTGGGATTCTGAACTTCCTGGACTTGTATGTCTCTTTCCTTTACCAGGTTAGGAAAACTATCCTTGTTTTAAAAAAAAAAAAATTTTTTTTTTCTGTTCTGAGTGGGTGTTTTTCTACCTTTTCTTCCCAATCACTGGTTTGATCCACTGCTTCATTTAACCTATTGTTTATTCCTTTTATTGTATTCTTCATTTCAGATATTGTATACTTCATTTCTAACTGGTCCTTTTTTATGGTTTTTATGTCCTTTTTCATGCTGTTGAGCATCGTTATAACCATTGCTTCTAACTCTGTATCTGATAAATTGCTTGCCTCTATTTCACTTAGCTCTCTTTCTGAAGATTTCTCCTCTTCTTTCATTTGGGGCCTGTTTCTTTGTCTCCCCACTTTGGCTGCCTCTTTATGTTAGTTTCTATGTATTAGATGGATCTTCTATGCCTTCCCGTCTTTGTGGGGTGGCCTTATATAGTAGGTATCCTATGGGGCCCTGTCTCCTTGATCACCTGAGCTGGGTGTTGTAGGAATGACCCTTGTGTGGGCATGGTGGGTCCTCCTGTTGAAACTGAGGCTTGATTGCTACTGGCCACTTGTGGACGGGCTTGACCGTCATGCTGACTGCCTGTGAGGCTCAGCGCTGGCCATGGTGTGTGAGCTGCTGTGCAGGTGCTGACCACATGATGTGGAGTCACCTCAGCAGCGCTTAGTGCCTTCCGCGATCTTCCTTTGCATGTGCTGCTTGTGAAGCTTACTGGATCCTGCTCTGTTTCTGTGTGAAGCTGGCCACGGAGTGAGTTGGTTCTGGGCCTCTTGGGAGGGACTCTGGTGGAGGACCATGTCAGATGTTGCCTGTGACTGACTCTGGACCACCTGTTTGGGGCAGCCTTGATATGGCTTCCTCTGTAAGCCCTGTCTAAAGGGCTTCTCTTGCGCTGGTCTTCAGTTGGTCACTCAGGACGTTTTCTATAATTTGGTTGTAATTCCAGTTTGGTCCTGGCAGGAGGTAGCTTCCACCTACTTCGCTGCCGTCTTGGATCCTGAGGAAGATAGTTGTTCTCTGAAGACCACCGTGAAGACTGGTCCTCCGGTTTATTCACTAAAATACTCCTAGGAAGTAAGGGTTTGAACCCAAGGCAATTTGATTCCAAAGCCAGTACTCTTCATCACCACACTATACAACCTCAGAATTATTTTGCTTCTTGGAACTTAACTCAGGAAGGTCAGCGGCACACAGCACAAGAAGTGGGCACTCTTGAAAATAGCCTTTCAATTGCAGAACAATTTTAGATGTACAGAATGACCTCAAAGCCAGCACAAAGACTTCCTGTATGTCCCACACCCCGTGTGCCCAGTGATTGGCATCTTACATTAGTTTGCCACAGTTAATGAACCAATCTTGATATGTTTTTATTCACTAGAGTCTGTTTATTATTCAGATTTCCTCACTTTCCTCCTGACATCCTTTGTCTGACCCAGAATACCATCTGGACATCCCATTACATTAGTCATCATATTGCCTCAGGTTCCCCGTGGTCATCATGTCGACAATTTCTCAGGCTTTCCTTTTGTTTTGTTTTGTTTTATGACCTTGAGAGTTTTGAAGAGCACTCATCAGATATTTTGTAGAATGTTCCCAAATTGGAATTTGTCTGATGCCTTTCTCATGGTTAGAACAGACTAGTGTGCTTGCGGGGGGAGGACCGCCCAGGTAAAGTGTCCTTCTCATCATAGCACCCTCAGGGGCACATGCTGCCAATGTTGATGTTAACCTCGGTCACCTGGCTGGAGGAGGTGTTCCTCAAGTTCCTCCTCCATGAAGTTACTCCTTTTATTTTCCTGTCACACTGTCCTCCTGGAAAGAAAGTCCCTCTGTGCAGCCCACACAGGAGAAACGGGAAATACGCTCTGCCCCCTGAAAGACTGAACATCTGCATAATTATTTGGAATTCTGCTGCACAGAAGACTTTATTTGTGTATTTGTTTATTCACTTAATCACTTACTTATGTTAATATGGACTCGCGGATATTTATTTTAGACTTCAGGTTATCATCCAATACCAGGGTATTTATTCTGTCACTCAGATTGTTTCCATTTTGACTGTAAGAGGCTCTTTCAATTGACCACCTCATCCCACTGACACACTTCCCATCGCTGTCAGTTTTCTGTTTGGGTTAGTTTTTTAAAACACTTTCTTACTTTCTGGCATTACAAGTTGCCTTAGGCTCATCTTGTAATTCCCCCACCCAGTCCTACAATCAGTCACTTATCCAAGCAGCCTGGTTCCTTTGGTTGGGTAATGGTACTGGATGCTAACATCTGGGTGCAAGATGTGCTTGTGGCTACCGGAGTTCCATTGCTTCTCTACCCTTTAAGTCGGCAGAGCAGAGAGATACGTTTGCTTATACTAACCCATGCATATGCACGTCTATACATATCTCTATATGAAACCATCTGTGTTTATATTATGCTAAACATGAGTTCATGCTGATGTATCACCACATGGATCATTCTAGACGTCTCCCTTCCTTATCTGCAATCTCCCACTCCGATCGTGAGAAACTGTTGTGGCTCTCACCACCTGCCACCCATGCGCCTAACTGTTCAGTTCCAGCACGTGCAGAGCGGTTTCAGGGTCATTAAACTGGACCCCCGTGACCAACAACTTTTGCAACAGGAATACAGCTCTCAGGTGCAGCCCTTCGTGCCTTTGGTCTATGGACCACACTGTGGGCACAGGCACCCTAAGTAGCACCTTATCTGTCTGAGGTTATGTCCTACGCTTGTAATATATTCAGATTATTTTGTCACATCTGCATTCTAGTCTGGGATGCCCAACCTCCTAAACATTTGTTTTAATTTGCGTATGTTACCGTTGACTCCTTGTGCTATAAAGTTTTTATGGATTTTGACAATTGTATAGTGTTATACATCTACTAATACAAAATAAGCTCACTTCCCTAAAATACTCCTGCGCTTTACCTGTTCACCCTTTCTCCCCAACTTCCTAGCGACCATGGTTTTCTGTGTGTGTGTTTTTTTTAACTGTCGTTGTGCCTTTCTGTCTCACCCAATAACGGGAACCTTTTCAGGCTGGCTTCTTTCACTTAGCAATAGGCTAAGCAGCTTCCCCTCTCACTTCTTCTTCATCCACGTCTGTTTGCGACTCAGTAGATCATTTCTTTTGCTGAACAATATTCCCTCATGTGGGTGAACCACTGTTTGTTTTATCCGTTCTCCTCGGAAGGACATCTTGGTTGTTTCCAGTTTGGGGCAATTACGAATGAAGTTGCTATCAACATTCACAGGCAAGTTTTTGTGTGGACATAAGTTTTCAACTCAGTTGGGTAAATTACGAGAAGCTTGATGGATCATATGGGGAGACTATGTTTAACTTGGTGAGAAACTGCCAAACTGTCTTTGGAAGTGGCTGCGCCATTCTGCGTCCTGACCGGCAACGAATGAGTGTGCCTTGCTGCTCTGCGCCCTGGCCTGCGGTCCGGGTGGGTATTTCGTTGTTGCTTTATTTTGAAAATCGCTAACAACATGTGATACTTATCCACTATGTGCATATCGTCATTAATAAAGAGTCTGTTCAGATCTTTGTCTTATGTTTTAGTGAAGCTGATCCCCCCCACCCTTCGTTAAATTTTTCAGAATTCTTTGTTTATTTGGGGTACAAGTTCTTTAGCAGATATATGTTGTGCCGATATTTCTTCCCAATGTGTGGATTGCCTTTTAAGTCTCTTAACAGTGTTTTTTGCAGAACGTTAAGTTTTTGGTTAAAAACATGCAATTAATCATCTTTTTTCTTTTACAGAGCCTGCTGTTGGTGTTGTATTTTAAAACTCATCGCCTTTTTGCTATTGAGTTGTGTAAGTTATTTATTAAAAAATGGACAGAGGATTGAATAGACATTTTTACAAAGAAGACAGACAGATGGCCAGCAGGAATATGACAAGATGCTGAACATCACTAATCATCAGCGAAATGCAAATCAAAACCACAATGAGATACCACCTCACACCTGTTAGCATTGGCTGTTATCAATAAAACAGGAAGTAACAACTGTCGGTGAGGATATAGAGAAAAGGGAGCCCTCGGGCGCTGTTGGGGGAACTGTACGTGGGTGCAGCCTCTGTGGAAAACAGTATGGAGTTCCTCAAACAATTAAAAAGAGAGCTATCATATGAGCCAGCAATCTTACTTCCGGGTATTTATCTGAAGAAAATGAAACCACGAATTTAAAATGAGATATGCAGCCCTATGTTCATTGCAGCATTATTCACAATAGCCAAGACATGGAAGCAATCTTACTGTCCACCAGGGGATAAATGGATAATGAAGAGATGGTACATATATACAATGAAATAGTAGTCGGCCAGAAAAAAGAATGAACTCTTTTTCAAAATATGTTTTTATGGATTTTAGAGAGAGAGGAAGGGAGGGAGGAAGAGAGTGAGAGGGAGAGAAAAATATCAGCTGCCTGCTGTACACCCTCTACTGAGATCAAGCCCACAACCGGACCATATGCCCTGATTGGGGAATTGAACCAGCAACCTACACATACATGGGATGACACCCAACCAAGTGCGCCACACTAGCCGTGGCAAGAATGAACTCTTGCCATTGGTGACAACATGAGAATATTGTGCTAAGTGCAAAAAGTCAGACAAAGACAAATCAGGTACGATTTCACTTTTCTGTGGAATCTGAAAAACAAAACAGATAAACAAAACAAAACATAGATACGGAGAAGAAATTGGTCATGAGGATGTAACATACGGCCTAGACTTTCACCCAAATCAGCAGGAATGCTGGCTGGGACACAAAAGCCACAACCCTGGACAGTAGATACCCCTTTTCTTTATCTTTGATTTCTCGCTTGGGCACTCATGGCCTTGAGGTGAACACGTGAGAGCTGACAGAAACTCACAAAACCCTTTGGTTATTTTCAATGAAGGTGACTTCGGCCCCAGAAGGTAAACATGCCCGAAGAGCCTCAGATCGGTGTACACTGCGGTCCTGCAGTCCTTCTCACAGCAACGTTCCTGGGTGCCTGTTTAGAAAAGGCACATTCCGTCCACCTGGCAGTGGCCTCCTGCGATGCCCACCAGGCCCGTGAGTCTGTAATCAGTCACATTGTGTTACAAACTGAAACGCTGCTAAGAAATTAAATCTCAGGAGTTACATCATAAGAAAAAAATTGTCGTCACTTTGTATGGCGATGGATGGTAACTAGAATGATCATTTCACAAAATACAAATATTGAATAATAATATGTTCACTTAAAATTAATATAATGTAAAAAAAAAAAAAGACTGTAATACATAGCAGCTGAAAGTCTGGGGGGTCAATACTTTGTGACCACATCTGGCGGCTGCTGCCCGCCATCTGGTACGACGTGGCCTTTGCATGGTCTCAGGAGCCAGGCACCTGGTTCAAGTGCAGAACCAGTGGTCCCCCAGCAGGACTTGAACGAGAGCCCCTGACAAACACTGTGTGTTGGGGTGGGGGTACCCCAGTTGTAGATCCGTGACTCTGATGGGGTCTCGAGGCACCTGAGGTGTCAACACCGTGAAAGGCCTGGGCACCCTTGCCCTGCATGTTTGAAAAGGGGCCTGGCAGCTCTTCCCCAAACCAGGTCCCCACCAGCCGCAGATGGCACAGGCTGTGCTGACGCCAGGCCCGTGTAATTCCTACGGGAGCTTACAAGGCTCCTATTGCTATAAAACTTAACAAACTGGAGGTCACTCGTGGAAAAGGAGGCCTTTCCTGCCCCAATGCACGAGCCCTCAGCCGGGTACCCCCGAGTCGGAGATGAACGGGGAGCATGAACTGAGGGGCACAGCCAGGGTTCCCACGGGGCCCCCAAGTCTGAAGGGTCCCGGCACTGGAACTCAGGGTGTTTTAGAGGTGAGGCCCAAGGAGGGCAGGGCCTTCCTGAGCTCCTGCTTGGCAGGCCCCGCTCTGTCCCGGCCTCTCTGAACACTCTCTGACTTCACTTTTCCCCGAGTGTTGGTCAGCCGCGCCAGGTGGGAGACCCGCACCACACGACCAGTGGAGCGGGTGGGCTTTGGAGAAGACCAGCTTCAAATCCTGACTGTGCGCTGGCCCCGCGAGCCTGCAGGTCAGGGTTCGGGAGGTGCTGGCCAGCACGTGTACTGGGGCCGTGTGGGTGAGGGCTCCCGGTAAGCGGGGTGGGGGTGGGATGGGGCAGTCCTCGACGGCTCAGAGCCTGCAGCCCACAGCTCTCCTCCCTCAAGACAGGCTCTGGGTCTGGGCTCCCCTCTGAGATGGGCTGTGTTTCATATCAGGCCCACTCCCCGCAGGCTCACTTCCAGGCCCTGTACATGGAGCCTCGCTGCTTGTCTCTTCTTTTAAAGAAAGAGGGGAAATAGCACTAAAGCCCAGGGGGAGAGAACAGCAAGCGTGTGCAGATGCCAGCCTGTGTCCTGGGCCTCAGTCCCCTAGGGGGTCTCGGACACTGGCCCCTTCCGGTATGTAGGGCCACGCTGAGCCCTGGAGGGGGAGATATGGGGGAGTTCTGGGCCTGCCTGGGGCAAAAGCCTCTTGGCGTTTGAGCCTGTGGAGAGCAGGCGCTTAGGGAACCCAGGCAGGTCCCGGGGAGCAGGGTGACAGCCCCGCGTGTGCATTCCCAGAGCCCTGTGCTGGTCCTTGTCCACTACACAGGAGTCGCTAGGCCATCAGGCATGCAGAGCCCCAAGCCTGAGGGTGGCAGTGGGATGGGCACCACGTGTGGGACACGTGACACGGTGGAGCAGACGCACTGGGCCCGGAGCTGAGCTGCATGCGTCTCCTGATCTAGCGTCTCAGAGCGCGCCCAGCCTTCCTTTGAAGCTGCGAACCTGCTGTCCTCATGCGGGGTACACACCAGGGAGCAGCCCTGCCACCTGGGGCCGCTGTGGGCACTGCTCTCCCCGGCCCTGAGTCCCCAGGGGGACTGCACCCCAGGAATCCTGGCCCCCATCCCAGTGTTTCGGGGCTCACCTTCCAAATAAATCATTGCACCTATCTTCCTTACCTCAGGCTCTGCTTCTGAGGAGCCCTCACAGAGACACTAAGAAATGGCCCTGCCCTCAAGAAGGCCACCAATGGTGGAGCGACAGATAGTTGCCAGGGGCCACCAGGCAGGTGCAGAGCACCCGAGCTGCCCACGAGGCCAGGCGCGCCCAGTGCCCAGTGTCCCCGCAGGGGCCTTCATCCCAGTCTGCCGTCGGGCCCCGAGGATGCTGCTTGCTGACGTGAGGATGGGGAGAGTGGCGTTTCCTGGAAAACTGGCCCGTCTGCCAGAGCATTAATCACAGGAAAAATGACAACCATCCCAGCCAGCCTTCGATTGCTGATTGGGGTAAACACAGTGGGATTAAAAGAAACCACTAGAATTCCAGCTCATTAGAGCTGAGACATTACTGAGCCTGCAACCGTGTCTTGTCAGGTCCCTCCAGACCCGACAGCCAGTGGAAAATCCGGCTAATTCAGAGAGTGTGGGAGCCCGCCCGTCCAGGCCCTGAGGTCACCGAGCTGGCTGGAGGCAGGGTGGGCCCTGGGCGGCCCTGCACAGGCCCATGGCAGTCACAATCGCACTGGGCCCTCCCCACTCCCTGGGAGAGAGGGGCTGTCACTCACTGACCCACATCTGGGACCCCCAGAGAGGTCAGGGGCTTGCCCGTGCACAAATGCAGTGAGGTCTTTCCTCCCCGTGTAAACCAGCTCTGCTCGCCCAGCCCACCCTCTCGGGCTGGCAACAGAGGGACAGGCCGCCTGCAGCCTCCCTGGGCAGAAGGGCTGCGCACGCCTCTGTAACAGCTGCAGGAGGGACATGGGTCTTGCAAGCCTCATGTGGTCTCTGTGGTATATGCCTCTTTATTTTTTTTCTTGAAGCTTTAAAAAATGTAAAACACAGGCCGTGCAAAATAAGTCTCGGTCAGAGTTTGGCCACTGGGCTTTGCTGACCCCTAGTCCACAGGGGGACATATTCCTGCGGCACTAATTTCTCCACTTCTCCCTCTTAAACTCCTACTCATCCTTCACAGCCCAGCTCCAATGCCCCGCTCCTACGAGAGGTCTTTCCAGCATCCCTGCTCCAAACGTCTGTACCCCAGAGGTGCCCTCTGGCCAGGCAGGGCTTCAGGGCACAGCGCCCACCCTCTGTGTCATCTCGACTGGCCTCTCTCTCCAGCACCTGCGTAGGGCACCCTGCAGGCACCAGCTTGAAGGGGGCGCTCAGTGGTCACGCTGCTCATCCTCAAAGTAGCCAGTTTCCAAAGGGACCCTGTGCAGGACGGCCAACTCCAGCTCCTGCCCGAGAGGCTGCCACTGTGTCCAGGTACACAGACAGGGTCTGAGATCCAACAGGACAGCATGGGGTGGGCTGCAGTGGGGCACGGGGGAGTGGGGGTGGTGGGGGAGTGGACAAATTGATTCCAGAAATGGCTTAGGGAGGGCTCCGAGGCTGCAGTCAGAGGGAAGATGTTCGGGGTGGAGGGGGGGAAAGAAGGGGATAGCACAGGCGAAGTCTTGAGGTGGGAAACTATCAGCATGATTTGGGGAGAAGTGGGGCTTGGATGTCACTGTGGGCCCAAGTCACTTCAGCAGGGCCAGGACCGCTGTGGTGTCCTCATCCCCTGCACAGGCCTGGGCCACAGAGGAGCTCAGTACACAGGATGGAAGCTCCTGGTGCTCGGGGGAAGGTGGGTGGTGGGCAGCGACAGAGACGGGCGGTGTGATGGTGGCAGCCGTGGGGGGAGTGCCTGGGCACTGCGGGGGGAGGGTGCTTTGAGCTGATGGGTAAGGTGTGGCGGCTGGTGGCTGGTGTGGTGGCTGGTGGCTGGTGTGGTGGCTGGTGGCTGGTGGCTGGTGAGGCCTACAGGGATGGGAGTGGTGAGGACCAGGCCAGCATAGGATGGAGAGAAGGGTTCCAATCGGGCTGGACGGGGCGTGGGAAGCAACATCCGTCCCCAAGGTTGGAGCCCAGACCCCGTGGTCAGCACCCCCGGCTCTTGACGAGGGCCTTGACGAATCCTCCTCTGACTCAGAGAACCCGGTGCAGCCTGAGTGTGGGAGTCTGATCAGGGCCCCTCAGCCATTGCCCCACCTCCCTGAACAGAGGTGAGGGCTAAAGACTTCTGGAGGCCAAGTACCAGGCTCATGTAGAGAGGAGGAGGCAGGGGCCCAGACACAGGCTAAATCCGGAACCTTCCGCCCCACTGAGCCTGACACACCCACCGCCAGCCTCACTGGCGACTATGGCTGGAGCCTCCCAGTCTGCACGATGCCTATCAGAGCCCTTGATGGGTCTCCAGGGAGCAGAGGGCGCTGTGGACAGCAGACCCTCCCTGCCTTGGCCCACAGGGCTGGCGACGGGGTGATTTTCCGCTCAGCCTCCCTGCTCCCTGCCCTCCTGCCCCATGAGCTTTGAAGGCCTCCGCTCAGGGGGCAGAACTGGAAGTCAGTCCCTCCAGGACCATGTGTTCCTGGGAAGGTCCAGGTTTAAAAGCCAGCCGTGGCCCCTCAGGACCTCAGGAAAACCTCAGAGCCTGGGCCCGGAGACCCGCCCACTGCGCCCTTGCCAGCTGCCTCTCTAGAGAAAACCACAGGCCCCTCTGTGGCCGGCAGGATGCCCCCACAGATGGCCATGTCCCCAGCCTTGAAACCTGTGGGTAGGTCACCTCACATGGCAGGGGATGGCAGGTGTGATTAAGTTAAGGGCCTCGGAATGGGAAGGGGATCCTGCGGCTCCGGGGGGTGGGGCGGGGGCAGTGCCCTCTCCCTGTCCTGACACAGGAGGAGGGGGAGCATGAGGGGCAGAGTCAGAGTTTCTGACTTTCGGGTCTGAGAGAGGAGGTCCTTGGGACTCAGCCCTGGGGGAGGTGGCTGCGCCTCCCCCTCAAGTTCAAAAGGCCTTCTCATGTGAAAGCAACATAGCCAGCAGCTGCCCCTCCCCGTCCCCCTCACCTCCCCCCTCCAAGGGCTGAGTCTATGAACCTCTTATCTCCTGATCCAAAAGTCAAGCTTGAGCTCTGCCCCCTAGGGGTCCTGCCGAGGAGGCCACTCCAGCCCCTGGGAAAAGCAGCAGAGGGGCCTCAGGCAAGCACACCCTGGTGTCTGCCTCGGTTTCCTCACTTGTTACTCTAAGACTGGCACCAGGAGGGCCCATGATGCTCAAGACAGTGCCCAGACTCCCGGAGGTAGAACCACTGGTTGTCTCTGAGGCCCCCACTCATCATCTCTCTAGGCTGTGTGACACCCCAAAAATTAGAGTCTTGGGACCACAAACATTCATTCTCCCACAGGGACTCTGAGGGTCAGGATGAAGTTCCTCCAGAAATGTTGGCTGGGGCTGCAGGCTCAGCAGAAGGCTCAACTAGTGCAGGAAGGTTATGCCCAGGCTCACTCACTCACTCACTCACTCACAGGCTTGTCCCTGCCACGTGAGCACCTCCACACAGAGCTGCCTCAGGAGAGAGAGAGAGAGAGAGAGAGAGAGAGAGAGAGAGGCACCACACTAAAGAAAACCTGATTCTAGAAAGAACATTCCATCTTTTGCTGCATTCTGCTCAGTAAAAGCAGCTCCCCCTTGAGGCGAGGGCATTACAGGGGTGTGGACACCAAAAAGCAGGGTCCCTGGGGCCATCTTAGTCCTGCTCCCTGTATCTCCAGAGGAATTTAAGAGAGAAGCAGAGGTACCAGGGCAGAGAGGGGCCCAGTGTTCACACTCCTCCATAGATGGGAAAATCCTGCCTCTAGAGAGCAGGGAGGGCTGGTACCTAAAGCACCCAGGGAGGAGGGGCAGGGGAACTCATGGCATGGGGCCCTCAGAATCCTGCCCAGCTCCAACTCTCTCTACCCCTCTCCCCTCCCCCTCCCTCCCTCCTTTCTCCCTTCTTTCCCTTGCTCCCCCCCCTTCCTTTCTCCCTTCCTTCTCTCCCCTTCTCCTTTTTAAATTAGCATGTGATGATCTATTAGCTTCAGGTGTGCAACATGGCGATCCGACCTTTATACCCCTGACAACGCCATCACCGTGATAAGTCTATCACCCACCTGTTGCCGTGCAAAGGTGTTGCACTCTTCTATTCCACGTGCTGTGCATTATATCCTCGTGACTTCACTGATTTTATAACTAAAGGCTATAAAATAACCTCTGGCAACCATCCTTTTGATCTCCGCATCTATAGCTCTGTCTTTGTTTTGTGTTGCGTGTTCATTTGCTTTGTTGTGTTGTTGTTTTTCAGATTCCATGTGTAATTGAAATGATGTGGCATTTGTCTTTTTCTGCCTGGTTTATTTCATTTAGCATACTACCCTCTAGGTCCGCCCCTGTTGTTGCAAATGGTAATTTACGATTTCTTTCTTTATATGGCTACTATTCCATCGTGTATATGTGCCACAGCTTTTTAATTCATCCCCCTAGAGATGGACACGTGGGCCATGTCCACAGTAGGGCTATTGTAAGCAATGCTGCAATGAACATAGGGGTGTGGGTGTCTTTCCAAATTAGTGTTTTCATTTCATTTGGACCTCTACCTTGAAGTGGGCTGCTGGGTCGGATCTTGCCAGTTACAGAAACAGTCATGAGGGTGTAAAGCACAGCACCGGAAATCTATATGTATAAAGAGGTAATATGCAAATTAGGCTGGGATGCCGTAATGGGTCATGATGAAACAGGAGGGGGTGGCACCACAGGTGAGGTCCGGAACAGAGATGGAGACAGACACAGGGGACCTGCCTGAGGCAGCATGGCAGCTCCTGTGGCCCAGAGTGGACACAGGCAAGGGGATTGGGGAGGCCTGGGGCTGGCTGAGCCCCCCAGCCAGCTAGGGCAGCCCTGGGGCGGACACAGGGTAGGGAGCAGGAGGGGCCTGGGGCGCAAGTCAAATTCGGGTCCCAGCCACATGCAGTGAGGGTCTGGCCTGACCCCTGAGGTGGCCTCGGGCGGCTCCTCGCAGGACTTCAATCTCGCTGGGCCTCTAGTGTAGGCAATAACATTTTAGTCACTATGTGTGGCGTCAAGTGGGTATTAGATTCATTGGGGTGACCACTTCATAAGATATATGAATGTTTAATCACTGTGTCGGAAATCTGAAACTAATATAATATTGTCAACTTTATTGTCCATTTTATAATTAAAACCCAAACTTTTAAAATACATTGTTATTTCAGAGAGGGGAGAAGGAGAGAGAGATAGAAACATCAATGATGAAAGAGAATCATGGATCAGCTGCCTCCTGCACACCCCACACTGGGGATCGAGCCTGCAACCCAGGCCTGTGCCCGGACTGGGAATCGAACTGTGACCTCCTGGCTCATAGACGGGTGCTCAAACACCAAGCCATGCTGGCCGGGCAAGAAACAAATTGAAAAAAGAGAGAACTGACATCCTCTTCCTTTTTTCCAGTTCCTTCCTGTCTCTTCCACCCAGCCACCCACTCAGTCACTCCCTTACCCAGCAGCCACTTGCAGGAGAAGCTGTCCGTACTGCATGTCCCATCTGGAAGGAACCTTGAAGAGGGAGGACTACAGCCAGGCAGGGCCTCAGGGGCTGCTGAGCGGGGGTCGGGGGGGGGGGGGGGGGGGGGGGGGGGGGGGGGGGGGGGGGGGGGGGGAAGGGGATGGGAAGGCTCCCCTTGCTGATAGGGATGACCTGGAAGGGGGTGGTGAGGTAACCTTACAAAAGACCTCACCTATCATGTGGGTCCCCCACCACATGCAGTGGTCAGCTCCTCCAGGTGCCCTGCTCCCTACCTGCCAGGTCCTAAGCTCCCCCCTCCCTTGCAGCCCTGGCTCTTGGCATGGCTGGTCCGACCAGCCCAATCCCACTAGTGCCTCGGTGAATCACCAGGAATGTGGGCTTGGAGAGAAATTGGGGAGCAGAGGCCTGGCAGCGAGGCCAGTGGTGTAGCCTTCACACCAGGCCTCAGGGGCAGAGACGCTCCGCACCCCTTGGCCCAGTGCCCCAGGCAGCACAGGCGAGTACATGGTGACATGACGGCCACCAGCCACAAAGGACTGTGGGTTGTGTCCAGCTGGACTCAGAGACAGGGAACAGAGTTGTACCCCCCACCCCCACCACAGTCTTGAAAACCCAGCCGCCTTTGTCAGGTCCCGGGCCTGGGACACGTTGGTGGCCTGAGACACTGCTCCCCACCCAGGATGAGTGCGGAGAGCCCCCTGTACCGCTCATGGGCAGGGCCAGGCCCAGGCCCAGTCCCAGACCCTGGAGCCGCCACTGAATGGCCATTCAGAACGTTCTTTGCTGGCTATGGGGGCACCAGGCACAGACACACAGATGCAATCTGAGGGGCGAGGGGCAGAGAGCATCTGCAGCCTGACACCCATCCATGGTGCAGCTCTGCTTGGGAATGAGGCGAGCTCCCCGCCCCAGCACCAGACGTGCCTGTAGAGCCAGGGCGGGGCTTTGGCCCTAGACGGTGGGGGCGCCAGGTGAGGGCAGGAAGAGGCCAGCAGGGAAAGGGAAGGCAGAAACGGGGGCCTGGAGGCTGGCAGCCCGGGGCCCCATCCCTCTTCATGTGGTGGTGGTGGTGAGGAGGTTACTCCATTTTGGGGGGGGTCCAATGTGAGTGCCTTCCCGAGGGACAGGAGTGAGTGAGCAGAGTGTGTCTGGTGGCCCAGAAAGACATCGATCCCTGGAAGTGCAGCTCGCGTCCTGCAGGTGGACTTGTGTGTGTGTGAGGGTCTGCGCGTTTCACACCGTTCGGCCAGAGCTCCTCCCCGAGATGCGCCCGGTGGGTGCCCACTCCCCACACCCTTGTCAGCTTGGAGGGAGGGCTGTTGCCATGGCCCAAAGCCCTCCAACATCTCATTCGTTTCATAACAAGAATTTCCCTGGTCGAGGAGCTCTGGCCGCTCGCCACGGGTTTTCCTCCTCTTCTGTGGGAGCCCGTGCCGAGCTCGGGCCGTGTTTGCATGAGAGCCGTTTTCGGTGGGTTTTCATCTGTGTGCCAGCCTCCACCCCCCCCACCCCCCCCCCGCTGGTCCCTCTGCTTTTCCTGGGGTTTCAGTCTTTCCTGGGCAGGATTCCTTCCCCCTTATGTCCCTCTTTTCTGAGGCTCTAGTGACCTGTGATCTGCTAGGTCTTCAGTCCCAGCAAGGACATTTGCTTGGTGTGAAGTCAGGGGCTGACACCTGCTGGGTGACCCTGCTCCCTCGCCCCTCACCCACTGCTGGGAGCGCTGGGTGGCACAGGGCGGCGGGGCCTGTGCCAGGAGAAGAGGCTGATGCACCAGAGGAAGGTGGGGCCCTGGCAGTTTCTGTCACGGAGGCCTGGGTGAGGTGCTCCCTGGAAACCCTGCACCCCAGCCCCACCCGCTCAGGTCTGTGGCCCAGCCGAGC
>PVJC01034464.1:0-18803 GCA_004026665.1 Murina feae | reverse complement strand
TTACTATTATTACCTGTAGTTTTGTCACAAATAGAAAACAAAGACAGTTTTTTATTGCTTAAAGTATTATAAAGAGTATTGCATGTGTATACTTTGTTTTTTCCCCTTGACCTTCCCCCAGCCTCCCCTACCCCGTAGTGTCTTGTGTCCATTGATTATGCTTATATGCATGCATACAAGTCCTTCAGTTGATCTCTTATCCCCCAACCCTTCCCAGCCTTCCCTCTATAGTTTGACAGTCTGTTCAATGCTGTTCTGCCTCTGTATCAATTTATGCCCATCAGTTTATAATAGTCTTTATTATCCATAAATAAGTGAGATCATGTGGTATTTTTCTTTCATTGACTGGCTTACTTCACTTAGCATAACGCTCTCCAGTTCCATCCATGTTGCTGCAAATGATAAGTATTCCTTCTTTTTTACAGCAGCATAGTACTCCATTGTATAGATGTACCACAGTTTTCTAATCCATTCACCTGCTGATGGGCACTTAGGCTGTTTTCAAATCTTAGCTATGGTACATTGTGCTGCTATGAACATAGGGTGCATATATCCTTTCTGATTAGTGCTTCTGGTTTCTTGGGATATATTCCCAGAAGTGGGATCACAGGGTCAAATGGATGTTCCATTTTTAATTTTTTAAAGAAACTCCATACTGTCTTCCATAGTGGCTGCACCAGTCTTCATTCCCACCAGCAGTGCAGGTGGGTTCCTTTTTCTCCGCCTCCTCTCCAGCACTTGACCTTCCTTGATTTGTTGATGATAGCCATTCTGACAGGTGTGAGATGATACCTCATTGTTGTTTTCATTTGCATCTCTTGGATGATTAGTGACTTTGAGCATGTTTTTGTATGTCTCTTGGCTTTTTGAATGTTCTATTTTGAAAAGTTTCTAATTAGGTCCTTTGGCCATTTTTTTTCCCAGTGTATTTTTTTTATTTAATTACATAAAGTATTACAAAGATTAGTACAAATATCTCTTTTTTCCCCTGCCCTTCCCCCAGCCTCCCTTATCCCCAGTGGTCTGTGTCCTTTGGTTATGCTTAAATGCATGCATAACTGTCCTTCGGTTGACCTATTACCCCCCATCCCCCCTCCGTCCTTGTTGCTTTAATTTGACAGATTGTTTGATGTTGTTCTGCCTCTGAATCTGTTTTTATTGGATTGTTTATCTTCCTTTTGTTAAGTTGTATGAATTCCCTATAAATGTTGGAGATTAAACCCTTATCAGTGATAACATTGGCGAATATGTTCTCCCATGCAGATGACATGATATTGTACATAAAAACCCTAAAGACTCCATCAAAAAACTATTAGACTTAATAAATGAATTCATCAATGTAACAGGTTACAAAATTAATACTAAGAAATCTATAGCATTTCGATACACCAATAGTGAACTTACAGAAAGAGAGACTAAAGAAACAATCCCATTTACCATCACACCAAAAAAAATGAGATACCTAGGAATAAACTTAACTAAGGAGGTAAAAGACCTCTACTCAGAAAACTACACAATGTTGAAAAAAGAGATAGAAGAAAACATAAACAGATGGAAGGACATACCATGTTCATAGATTGGTAAAATCAACATCACTAAAATGTCCATTCTACCCAAAGCAATCTATAGATTCAATGCACTTCCCATTAAAATACCAATGGCATATTTCACAGACCTAGAACAAACTCTCCAATAACTCATCTGGTATAAAAAAAGACCCCAAATAGCGGCAGCGACCTGAGAAAGAACAAAGTAGGTGGGATCTCAATACCAGATATCAAGTTATATTACAAAGCCACTGTTCTTAAAACTGCCTGGTTCTGGCACAAGAAAAGACACAAAGACAGTGTTTTAAATTTATTTGTATTATTAAAAGTATTACAGATATCCCCTTTGTTTGTTTGTTTGTTTGTTTGTTTGTTTGTTTTTCTCACTGATCCCTTCCATTCCATACCATCCCCTCCCAGGCCTTCACCAGTCTAGTATCTGTGTCCATGGACTATGCATATGAGTTCCCAGGTTCATAACTCCCCACTCACCCCTTCTCCTCACTATCCCTCTGAAATTCATCAACCTGTTCCATGCTTCTCTATGTCTCTGGATCTATTTTGTTCATCGGTTTATTTTGTTCATCAGATTCCACGTATGAGTGAGATTATGTGATACTTATTTCTGACTGGCTTATTTTGCTTAGCATAATACTCTACAGGTCCATTCAGGCTGTTGCAAATGGTAAGAGTTTTTTCTTTTTTACCTCCATGTAGTATTCCATTGTGTAAATATACCACAGCTTTTTTATTCACTAATTTGCTGATGGGCACTTGGGCTATTTTCAAATATTAGCTATTATAAGCTGCCCTGCTATAAACATAACATATATTCTTCCAGATTCGTGTTTAGGCTTTCTTAGGATACATTCCCAGAAGTGGAATCAATGGATCAAAAGGGAGTTTGATTTTTTATTTTTTGAAGAAACACCATACTGTTTTCCACAGTGGCTGCACCAGTCTGCATTCCCACCAGCAGTGCATAAGTGTTCCCTTTTCTCCATATTCTTACCAACACATGCTGTTTATTGATTTATTGATGATAGCCATTCTCACAGATGTGTGGTGATAGCTCATTGTCATTTTAATTTGCATCTCTCTGATGATTAGTGACTTTGAGCATTTTTTCATGTCTTTGGCCTTCTGTATGTCTACTATGGAGAAGTGAATATTTAGGTCCTTTGCCAATTTTATGATTGAGTTGTTTGTCTTTCTTTTGTTAAATTGTATAAGTTGCTTATATATATTGAAAATTAACCCTTTATAGGGTATAACATTGGAAAATATGTTCTCCCATAAGTTGGGTGCTGTTTTCATTTTGGTGTTGGTTACTTTTGTTGTGCAGAAGCCTTTTATTTTGATGCAGCCCATTTGTTTAAGTTTCTCTTTAGTTTTTCTTACCCTACTAGGCGTATCCTTGAAATGTCTGATATTATGCTGCATATATTTACTTCTAAGATTTTTATGATTTACATTTAAATCTTTTATCCATTTTGAGTTTATTTTTGTGTACTGTGTAAAATGGTAGCTCATTTCATATTTTTTGCACATACCTATACAATTTTCCCAACAATATTTATTGAAGAGACTGACTTTACTCCATTCTGTGCTCTTGCCTCAAATATTAATTGAACATAATGGCTTGGGTTGATTTCTGAGTTATCTATTCTGTTCCATTGATTTCAATGCCTGTTCTTGTATCAGTACTAGGGCATTTTGAGTGCAGTGGCTTTATAATATAACTTGATATCTGGTATTGTGAGCCCTCCAACTTTGTTCTTCTTTCTCAAGATTGCTGTCGCTATTCACGGTCTCTTTTGGTTCCATGTATATTTTTGTAGTGTATGTTCTAGATCTGTGAAATGTGCGGTTAGTATTTTAATAAAGATTGCATTGAATCTGTAGATTGCCTTGGGTAGTATGAACATTTTAATGATGTTGATTCAACCAATCCATGACCTCTGTATATCCTTGCACTTGTTTATATCTTCCTCTATTTCTTTTCCAACGTCCTATAGATTTCTGAGTACAAGTCTTTTACCTCCTTGGATAAGTTTATTCCTAAGTATCTGAATTTTTTGTTGCAATAATAGAAGGGATTGTTTTTTATTGTTGTTATTTCTCTTTCTGAGAGTTGATTATTGGTCTACAAAAATGCTATCGATTTCTGGATGTTAATTTTGTATCCTGCTATGTTGCCATACATTTATTAAATCTAGTAATCTTTTGATAGTGTCTTTAGGGTTTCCTATGTACAATATAATGTATTCTGCAAATAATGACAGATTTACTTCCTCCTTTCCAATTTAGATGCCTTTTATTTTTTTCCTCAAGTCTGATCACTATGGCAAGAACTTTCTGTAAAATGTTGAATAAGAATGTTGAAAGAAGACATTTCTGTGTTGTTCCTTTTTTTAGGGGGTATGGTTTTATCTTTTGCTCATTGAGTTTGATGTTAACTGTAGGTTTGTCACATATGGCCTTTATTATGCTGAGGTATGATCACTCTATTACCACTTTGCTGAGAGTTTTTATCAAAAAGTGTTGGATTTTGTCAAATGATTTTTCTACATTAATTGATATGATCATATTATTTTTATCTTCCTATTTGTTTATGTGATGTATCACATTATTGATTTGCAAACATTGTACCAGTCTTGCATCCCTGAAATAAATCCCACTTGGTTATGATTGATGATCTTTTTAATATATTACTGAATTTGATTTGCTAATATTTTGTTGAGAATATTAGCATCCATGTTAATCAGGGATATTGGCCTGTAATTCTCTTTCTTTGTAGTGTCTTTATCTGGTTTTGGAATTAGAGTAATGATGACTTCATGTTGGTGTTGCTCTCATTAAGGCCCTTATAATTCTCATTAAGTTGCTGGTAGTTCTCACTGAATTGGTTGAGCATTCTTATTACCATTACTCTGATTTTTTTATTTGATAAATTGTTTACCTCCATTTCATTTAGTTCAGTTTATGGCAATTCCCCCCTTTTCTTTCATTTGTAGGTTTTTTATTTGTCTACCCATTTTTTGTGTCCCTTTTTATTTGTTTTATTTATTTCTATGTATTAGGTCAAACTTCTAAGCCTCACACAATTTGTGGGGTAGTCATATATAGTTAGGTCTTTTGTGTGACCCAGTGGTGCATTATCTTAGATTTCCTGAGCTGGGTGCTCTAAAATACCCTTACTTGAGTTAATTGTGTTCTCCTGTTGTAATTGGGTCTTGAATATTATGTTATTCTTCTGTTAGTGGATGAAGTCTCCTTTCAGGCTGGATGACTATGTTGCTCACCCCAGACCATGTTGTGCAAGCTATTGTGGAGGTACTGACCAAACAGGACAAAAAAAGCAAAACAAAACAAAACACAAAACAGAAGAAGCAAAACCAAAATATACACAAGAACCCTACAGCACCAACAAAAATGTCAGCTGAGAAGAGAGGATTAGGAAATAGAAAAGAGAGCAAGAATAATAATAAAAAAAAAAATTTAAAAAACACTAGGAGAAAACAAACAAACAAAAAAGTACAAAAAAATAAAAAAGGGGATGGAATGTGTAGATGCAGAACAGAAATAAAGAAATAAGAATAAAGAATTAGAAGAATAGGGGAAGTACAATGGTTTAAAATAAAGAGGAAGAAAAAAAATGAAAAGACAAGTAAAAATTGCAATATAAAATAGATGAGAAAGCAGATAGACCTAAAATAAGAAAAAGGGAAAAAAAAGATGAGAAAGCAGAAGGAAAAAAAATGTTAGTAGGAAAAAGGAAGAAAAAAATTGGGTATATGAATGAAACCCAGAGATGAGAATAATAACAAAACAATACAGCAGAAAGAAAAAGAAAAAATTTAAAAATAAAAATAAAGGAAAGAATAAATTTCAAAAAAAGAAAAGAGAAGATAAAAGGAAGAAAAAAGTTTTTTTTTTAAAAAAGTGGTGTTTATTTCAGCTGAGGTTTTTTTTTCTTCATAATTCTTTATTGTTGAAACTATCACATATGTCCCTGTTTTTCACCCGTTGACCACCACTAGCCCACCCTCACAGCCCACCCTAGTCCTTCAGCATCCTACTGTCTGTGTCAATGTGTTATGCATATATGCATACAAGGTTTTTGGTTGATTACCTCCCACCTACCCTCCCCTCCCTTCCCTCTGAGATTCTGCACCCTGTTCCATGCTTCCAAATCTCTGGATCTACTCTGTTAATCACATTATTTTATTACATAGATTCCAGGTATGAGTGAGATTATTTCATACTTGTCTTTCTTCATCTCACTCATTTCACTTAGTATGATATTCTTCATGTCCCCCCATGCAGTCTCAAAGGGTAAAAGAGTCTTCTTTTTTATTGCTGTATAGTATTCCATGGTATAAATAAGCCACAACAAAATGAAAAGGAAGCCCACTCTATGGGAAAACGTATTTGGCAAGGTTACATCTGATAAAGGGCTAATATCCAAAATATAGAAGGAACTCATCCAACTTAAAAATATCAGCTTTTTTATCCACTCATCTACAGATGGGCACTTGAGATGTTTCCAAATAATAGCTATTGTAAATTGTGCTGCTGCTACTAACATAGTGGTGCATACTTTCTTTCTGATTGGTGTTTCAGGGTTATTAAGATATATTCCTAGAAGTGGGATCACTAGGTCAAATGGAAGTTCTATATTTAATTTTTTTCAGGAAACTCCATACCATTTTCCATAATGATTACACCACTGTGCATTCCCATCAGCAGTGTACTAAGGTTCTCTTGTCTCCAAAACTTCCCCAACACTTGTCCTTTGGTGATTTGTTGATGGTAGCCATTTTGACAGGTGTGAAGTGATAGCTCATTGTCCTTTTAATTTGCATCTCTCTGATGATCAGTGACTTTGAATATTTTTTCGTATGTCTCTTGGCCATCTGTATGTCCTCTTTGGAGAAGTGTCTATTTAGGTCCTTTGCCCATATTTTAATTGGATTATTCGTCTTCCTAGTGTTAAATTGTATGAGTTCCTTTGATATTTTGGATATTAGGTGGGGAAATCCCTGTCTTGTTCTTATTCTTAGGGGAAATTGTGCCAATTAGATATGATGTTTGCAGTAGGTTTGTCATATAGGCCCTTTATAATGTTGAGATATGCTCCCTCTATTACCACTTTGCTGAGAGTTTTTATCACTCTCAACAAATTTGAGTTTTGTTGAATGATTTTTTTGCATCTTTTGATATGATCATGTGAATTTTATCTTTTGATATATGCATGTGATGTGTCACGTTTATTGATTAGCCAATATTGTGCCAGACCTGCATCCATGGAATAAATCCCACGTGGTCATGGTTATGCTCTTTTTAATATATTGCTTGGTATCATGTGCTAATATTTTGTGGAGGATGTTAGCCTCTATGTTCATCAGGGATATTGGACTGTAATTCTCTTGCTTTGTAGTGTCTTAATCTGGTTTTAGAATTATGGTAATACTGGCCACATAAACAGAGCTTGGAAGTGATCCTTCCTCTTGGATTTTTTGGAATATTCTGAGGAGTATAAGTCTTAGTTCTTCTTTGAATGCTTGGTAGAATTCCCCTATAAAGCTGTCCAGACCAGAGCTTTTGTTTGATGGAAGATTTTTGATCTCTGTTTCAATTTCTTTGGTAGTTATTGGTTTATTCAGATTTTTTTATTCTTCTTGGTTGAGTTTTTGGAGCTTGTATTTTTCTAAGAATATGTCAATTTCATCTAAGTTATCTACTTTGTTGGAATAGAGTTGTTCATAGTATTTTTTCATAATCATTTGTATTTCTGTGGCATCGGTTGTTACTTCACCTCTTTCATTTCTGATTTTGCTTATTTGGGTCCTCTCTCTTTGACTCTTGGTTACCTGGCTAGAGGTTCATCAATCTCATTTATCATTTCAAAGAACCAGCTCTTGGTTTTGTTGATCTTTTGTACTGTTTTTTGGGGGGTTTCTTTTGTCTCTATGTCATTTATCTCCACTGTGATTGTTATTATTTCCTTCCTTCTGTTTATGCTGGGCTTTTCTTACTGCTCTCTTTTTAACTCTTTGAGTTGTAGGGTTAGATAACGTATTACCATTGTTTTTTGTTTTTTTTTATTTGTTTGTTTGTTTGTTTGTTTTTGCAGTAGGCCTGCAGAACTATGAACTTCCCTCTCAAGACTGCTTTCACTGTGTCCCATAGATTTTGGATTGTTGTGTTTTCATTGTTGTTTGTTGCCATGATGTTTTTTAGTTCTTTTTTATCTCTCTGGTAACTCATTCATTCTTTAATAGCATAAATAGCATGCTAGTGTTAATAGCATAGCCTCCAGGTGTTTGATATTTTATTGTTTTTATTGTAGTTGATTTCCAGTTTTATGCCATTGTGATCTGAGAAGATGCTTGATATGATTTCAATCTTCTTGAATTTGAAGAGACTTTTCCTGTGACCCAATATATGGTCTAGCTTTGAAAATGACCCATGTGACTTGAGAAGAATATATATTCTATGGCTTAGGAATGAAATGTTCTGAAGATGTCAATTAATTCTATCTGATCTAGTGAGCCATTTAGGATTGATATTTCTTTACTGATTTTTTGTTTATAGGATTTATCCAGTGGTGTTAGTGTGGTATTAAAGTTCCCTACCATGACTGTATTTCTGTCAATCTCTCCCTTGATATCCTCCAGAAATTTTTTATGTATTTGGGTGTTCCTGTATTGGGTGTGTATATGTTTACCAGAGTTATATCTTCTTGTTGGATTGTTCTTTTTAGTATTATGAATTGGCCTTCCTTATCTCTTGTTATGTTCTTCACTTTGAAATCTAATTTTTCAGATATAAGTATTGATACCCCAGCTTTTTTTTTTCATTTCCATTTGCTTGAAATACCTTTCTCCATCCCTTCACCATCAGTCTGTGTGTGTCTTTTTTTCTGAGGTGGGTTTACTGTAGCTAGCAGATATATTGGTCATGTTTTCTTATCCACTCACCTACCCTATGTCTTTTGATTAGGACATTTAATCCATTTACATTTAAAGTTATTATTGATAGGTACTTGTTTGTCATCATTTTTATTTTTTTTTATGCCTGTGTTCATTCTTCGCTTCTTATTTCTTCTTTTTACAGCAGACCCTTTAGTATTTTTTGCATTGCTGGTTTGGTGGTGATAAACAACCTTAGTCCTTTTAGCATCTGTGAAGCTCCTGATTTCACCCTCAATTTTGATTGATAGCCTTGCTGGGTACAGGATTCTTGAATTCAGACCCTTGCTTTGCATGATTTTGTATATTTCATTCCATTTCCTTCTGGCCTGATATATTTCTGTTGAGAAATCAGTCACCAGTCTGATGAGGGATCCTTTGTAGGTAACTTTCTGTCTCTTTCTGGCCACTTTTAAGATTCTTACTTTGTCATTGGTTTTTGCCAATTTAATTATAACGTGCCTTGGTGTTGGTCTTTTCGGGTTCATTTTGTTTGGGACTCTGAGCTTTTTGGACTTGTGTGACTTTTTTCTTTCCTATATCAGGAAAGTTTTCTGTCATTATTTCTTCAAAGAGGTTTTCTATTCTTTGCTCAGTTTCCTCTCCTTCTGGCACCCCTATTATGTGGATATTGTTTCATTTATCCTTGTTCCAAAGTTCCCTCAGGCTCTCCTTTTGTTTTTTAAGTTTTTTTCTTTCTAGATGCTGCTCTTATTGGTTATTTTTTCCTACCTTGTCTTGTAGCTCACTGATGCAGTCCTCTGCTTCTTCTAGTCTACTGTTGATGCTTTCTATTGAGTTCTTTATTGCAGTGATGTCATTTTTTATTTCTTCTTGGTCTTCTTCATTTCCTATTGGTTCTTACACATATTGTTGCATTGGTCTTCCATTCTTTTCAATGAACTAATGACCATTTCTCTGAATTCTTTCTGTGACATTTTACTTTCTCCTTTTTCTGGTGATGCCTACTTTTCTTTCATATGCAGGCTGTTTCTTTGTCTCCTCATGATCTCTTCTCTCCAGGTGTCTGGTTATGTAGCCCTCTCTTTCCTCCATTGACTTAAAGGCACAAAATACAACACAACAAGGTACAGTGCACATGGAACTGAACACAAAAGTATTCACAATACTAATAACCCCAAATAAATGCGGCCACCAGGGAAAAGAGTATTAGGGGATAAAAAAGAGTGCAAAAATGATATTGAGAAAAGGAAAAAAAGTAAGAGAGAAAAGAAAGAGAATAAAAAAGAAGGGGGAAAACTAATTATATGGGGAGAAAACTCTAATAGAACAACAACTAATCAAAATGAAGTGCAAACAATTAACAGCAAGATATGAATGCAAAGTACAAACAACTACTAATAAGCAAGGAGAGAAAAAAAGGAAGCAAAAAAGAGAAAAAACATCACACAAACAAACACAAATCCAATCTATTTAACAATCAAACTAACAACAATAATAGGACAGAAAGAAGGGCAAAACAAATGAAAATAAAACAAAAATATAAGTAAAAAACAACAACAAAAAAAGGGAAGAGAGAAAAAATTTGGATAGTGAAGAAAGAGAAGAGAGAAGTATAAATAGACTTGGAGCAGGGAATCAGAAATTAGATATATATGTAGCATGAATTTTTAACAGGAGGTAAAAAGAAGAAATAGGGAAAATCTAAAGCAGGAATAGGATAATAGAAACAGGACAACAAAAGAGGAAAAGTAAGGAAGAGAGTGTTGACATAAAGATAAAGTTGATAAGTTGATATAGAGTAAAATGATGCTAAAGGAAAAATGAAAATAGAATGTAGAATACTAATTTCAAAATAAAATAAAATAAATAGAAAATAAAACAAAACTTAAAAAGGTAAAATAATAGTAATAATACTGATTAAAAATAAAAATACAAATATAAAAAGGTAAAATTAATTGAGAAGAAAAGAAAAAATAGTTTCTTAAGTAAAAGATAAGAAACAAAAATGTGTAGTAGTGAAGGTCATTCACTTCCTCTACTGTTCTGTTTAGCATGCCTGTTTTCTCTGGTAGTCAGGACAGCATTGAAGTTCCCTGCATTACACAGCTCTTCTGTGTCTTAAGCCACAATCCTATTCCAAACAGGCATGATTTCTTTGTTTATCAGCCTGCCTGTGGTTGTATTTACACAAGAGTCAATTTGTGATTCAACCCCTGGGTGGCAGTGTTTCTGTATTGACATCTGGGGCTATAAGTCCTCTCTACTCAGTATTTAGAATTTGTTTTCCCTGCTGCACTTAATATTGGTTTGAGGGTATAGACTTCCCAGAGCTGGTTTTCTGATAGTTTCTCCTTGCTCTGATCCCCAGTTTCTACAAAAACAACTTTCCCCTGCAGTCTCTGAGTGTTTTTAATTAGTTGATCCTATGTACTGGGCTTAGTAATCAAAATGATTTAAAGAGAAAAAAAAGAGCCAGAGTAAGTGTGCAAACTCGTGACTTTTTCGCCCCTGCACTGCACATGACTCTGCTCACATCTCTGTGCGCATCTTTTCCCCCTGGCACAGGGCAACTGGTTCACTGGTAAAGTTTCCGATTGCCTTTTTGTGCCCAGCCCAGCTATGGGTTGATTTCTAGAGTTCCCTTCTGTCAGCAACCCTGTGGATCCCCTTCCATATTCTTGGACTATGCTGGCACTAATGGCTAAAAATTTTGTGGGGCGCAGACTTCCTCTGAACCTCTAGATCCCACTGTGAGCATTTCTCTTTGGATCACAGACCTCACCTTTCTCTGGGGAAATCTGATTATTCCATGAGAAGGTGCAGAGCTCATCTGAGTCCACATATTTGTGCTGCTGAGACCTGGTGTTTGTGGTTTCATAGATGGTCCCTGGGTGTTGTGGTTGAATGTTCCTGGGAGGTATCTGATTCTTCCTGGGTGAAGGTAAGGCGAGGCTTGCAATCACAGCCACTCTCCCTTTCAAGATGGTGTGCTCTTTGAGGCAGAGCCAGTCACTCCAGGAGAGTGACTTTCAGCAGCACAGGAGGCTGCCCGGTCAGGGGAGTTCGGTCTGGCAGTCCCCAACAGTCCCTTGGAATATAGCTGTCCCTCACTCACAAATAGACACTCCCTATATGTCCACACACTCTCCTTTTATTCGCTCACTCACACACTATCTTGCAGCCTGCCTTCCTATCAGCAGCCATCTTTGATCTCATGAATGTTTTGTGTTGTTTTTGTTTTAACATGGTGGGGCAATTGCTTCTGCTGGAGGCTAATTGTTATTCTCAGTCTCTTATTGGGCCTCAGAAACCCTGCACTATGGGGCAAGATGTTTTCCAAAGGTGGGTCAACTGTATTCCCCCCAGGAAAGGTTGCCTGTATAGCTAATGCCTGCATGAGAAAGATGACCTCTGCATAGTGAGATAATGACTCAGTACAGAAAACCAGGTATTTGCCTTCTGAGCTCTAACCCCCACTCCTGGCTTCTGCTCATACAGCTCCAGTTCCCTATGCCCTCCTTCTGTCTGAGCATGAGTTAAGTGTCTCCTCAGGGAATTTCGTGCATTGGCCCTTTAAGAGGGTGCCTGAATTTCCATCCATCTCTCTCTGGCAAACAGTAACTCCACTGCTTTTCACAGCCAGATGTTTGTGGGTTCCCTTCTTAATTCTATTGCTCTCTGCTGGGGTAGTGCTTGGTAAATAGACCCCAGAATTCTCAGTGGAAACCCCTCACAGCTGAGATATCTCTCTGGAACTTCAGGTGCTGTCTGTGGGAGCCTGGCCAGCCCTTTCACCCCTCCACCCCTCCTACTAGTCTATGTGGTCTCCACTTTCTGTCCTTGGTTATCAGGGTTCTCTCCAGTTAGTCTTGTCGTCCTTTGATCATTCAGGAAGATTTTCTGTATTTTACTGTAATTCCAGTTTGGCCCTGGGAGCATGTCCTTGCAGCATCCACTTACTCTGTCACCATTTTTAATCTTCTCACCTGAGTTTTGTGCTCTGAGGGATCTGGCTTTGGATCCCATTCTTCAGTTATGTCTGCCAACTCATAGCTTCCATTTAAGTAATTAGGTTCTAACCACTGTTAGAAATTGTTCTTTGGCTTTCAGCAACCTTCTTGAAGTTCATATTAATATACCATTTGTGTCTGTCTCCACAGACTTTGCTGCAAGCATGAGAGGCCAATCTCCCCTCTAAAGCAGGTTTGTTAGCAGCATGAGGCCCAGGGCTGGGTGAGAAAACTTCCCGTATTTCCCCAGGCTCTTCCTCTGTCTGCCTTTGTCTGCTTAGACAGCTGTCAATCTTAATCACTCAAAAGTCTATTTCTGAAAGGGCTTAAGGTGGTAGAGGTGCTGTTTAGCTCTTAGGGAATGTAGTGTGTGTGTTTCCCTGTCCCAGATCTACTCCTCTGTGAGTGGCCCAAAATATTACTCTGCCCTCAGCTGGACAGAGATCCTTTTATGGAGATCAGTGCAGTCTGCTTGAAATATGGAGTTTCTATCAGCTCTCCTTTGTGGGGAAAGTACCTGTATGATTCCTAGGACAGTGGGGCAGACAGTCCCTTCCTCAATCCAGTCACTGAGGCTGCTAAGACTTTTCAAACCAGTAGGCTTGGCTTCTCCTTTTGTTTCCTCTGAAAAGTTCAAAATTTAGGTCTCCAAAGGGTGGGGCTGTATCACCTATGGGGAGTTTTTTTTTCCTTTTCCTTCCCTGTGGCTACTGGGAGAAGCTAGCTCCTTTCAGAAAAAAAATGGCAGTTTCAGTTTGGGAGGCCTATGGCCAAATACTTACGGCTGCTGCTCTTCCATATATTCCCCCAATGCTTCCCATCTCGCCTCTCCTTCGGCATCTCAAGTGGATTCCATGCCTCCCTCCCTGCACCAAATCCTTGGATGAGTAGCTGCAAATGAAAATTTCTGTGCTCTGGGTTTTAAACAAATAAATAAACAACAAACAAAAAGAAAACTGAAACTGTTTTGTCTCTGACTGGCTCTGGTGTACTGGCTCCAGACTCCTTCTGGGCCAGAAGCCCTGCCACATTTAATGGCTGGATATTATATGGGCAATGGGTCTTGGCTCAGGATCTCAAGGCTATGGAGCCTGGCCTGGGTTCCAGGCCTCTATCTTCTGAGGGAACAGACCTTCCTGTATCTAGAGTCTCCCTCCTCACTCTTGGCCTCCAAACATGCCACCACTGTTAGCTGGGTTAGCTCATCTAGCGACCTAGCCCTTCCTATAGGTGTCCAGATGTTTTTTGTCCTTCCTTGATGTAAGTCTCCTCCTCAGTTGGACCTCATAGATTTAGAATAGTATGCTATACACCTAAAACTAGTACAATATAATATCAAATAAAAACTGTAGCTGAAAATCATTTAAACATTTTTTAATTAATAAAAACCCAGAATATACAATAAAGTAATTTTATTTCAAAGAATATTAAAGAAATAGAATGGCTGAACTACCTATTAGCATATCACTATTATGAATTGTTTGGGTTTGCATGTCAATGAGTGTGCTGTATATATCACCCTCCTCAAGGGTTCTCAAAAGCACTGAATAACTCCAAAACAAATATATCTGAAATTTAATTTACTCCCTGCCCACCCCACTCATTGAAAGAAGGTTTTCAAGTCTTCCAGTATTCCCCAGTTTAGGAACTACATTTTTACTTTCAAAATTTGAAACTTTACCTCCTATATATAGCTCGGAAGTATGAGCTTCCTTCCACCACTGCCAGAATATGATTAAAATTGCCATCATCATTAGAGGTCCAGGGTGGCAGTATAGAAAGATCCTGAACTCACTTCCTTCCACAAACACATCAAAGTTACACCAATAGATAGAGAAATCTCTTCTGAACACATTCTGCACAGCAGATAAAAGAGAGACCACACAGAAACAAAATGAGAGGAGAGGAGAGGAGAGGAGAGGAGAGGAGAGGAGAGGAGAGGAGAGGAGAGGAGAGGGAGAGAGAGAGAGAGAGAGAGAGAGAGAGAGAGAGAGAGAGAGAGAGATAGGAAAATCCCATCCTCAATGCACTGACTTACAATAAGAGCAGCACTGAGGGATCGCTCCTGATCTGGGTCACAGAAAAAGACACATACAAAATAATCCACCAAAAACAAACAATATGGGAAGGAAATCAATTTACTAACCCTAGATCATATAATAAATGAGAGGAGAACTGCAGGAAACCTTTCTGACGTATGAGGCACCAAAGAGTACCATTTGTTGTGGTCCCCCTCCATTTGGATTGCACACACAGGAGCTCCATCAAGGCACAAACTCATAAATATAGAGAACCAACCTATGGTTGTCAGAGGGCAGAGGGTAGGGAAATAGATAGAAAGGGGGAAGGGGATAATCTTAGAATTTGAAGAAGTACAATCTTCCAGTTATAAGATTAGTAATAGGGATGTATTATACATCATAGGGAATATAATCAATATTATTGTCAGTATATACAATGACAGATGGTTACTAGAAACAATGTGGGGGTTACTTGTAAGTTAAGTGTTGAATTACTATGTTGTACACCTTAAACTAATGCAATATTATTCATCAAATATGATTTAAAAAGAAAAATATGCCATCATCTCTTACACGGGCCACCACAGTAGTATCTTAATTTGTCTTTCTGCTTTGATTCTGTCATTCTTCCCTTAATTCTCTACACATAGGCTATAGTAATATGTCTAAAATAAAATATATTGTCACTTCACCAATTATTGCTTAAAGCCAATTAAAGGGCTCCTTTTATACCTGTGTGAACTTTGCAATCTCTTCACTCCCTTCACACAAGATATTAATTCCTAAAAAATGTCATATTTCCCCCTCCTACAAACCCTTACCTCTTTAACATTATTAACCTTTTCTCTTCAACTCTTTAGCACCTACTCATCCCTCAGATCCCATCTCAAACAAGACATCCTTTATTCTCAAAACCAGATTAAAACCCACTCTTATATACTTTTATTACAATATGAACCTTCTGCCACTGGAATTTTACAGTGACTTGTGTGATTCTTTTATTAATGTATGTTTCATAGCCAATAACAATAACATTTATGTTTTATGAATGAACTATAGTAACTATTTTTGTAAGCACAGTCCTTGCATATAGTAAGTGGTCGGTAAATATTTACTCAATAAGTAAGTGAATCAATTGTTTAGTCTTTATTTTTGTAATTCTGTGCATTATCTAGCACATTGATGAAAATCTAATAAGAGTATAATCAATACTTTTGGGACCATGGCTTTATATTGGACCCTGCACTAAGCTAAAAAAATGTTCAAAATTTCCATATTTCCTTTTCAACCAGAAACAAAATTTGAAGATTTAAACTTAAAATTTGTAAAGCAGAAAACTCAAATAATACAGTGTTTGGGTTCTTAAAAATATGGAAGTGATGAAACTTTAGATGAATGAAAATATAAAATCAAATGCAGTAAATATTATTTTACTCAAAGAAATTGAAAAGTATAACGCTGTTTTTTCCATTGTTTTATTTTTATTGTTTAAAGTATTACAAATAGTAGAACACATGTCTCCTTTTTCCTTTATTGACCTCCCCCTGGTCTTCACCACCCACCCAGCACATGCCCTCACCCTTCTAGTGTCGATGACCCTGGGTTATGCTTATATGTATGCATATAAGACACTTGGTTGATCTCTTAACCCCACCCAACCCTCCCCTATCTTCCCACTGAATTTTGACAGTCTGTTCCATGCTTCTTTGTCTCTGTATCTATTTTTGTTCATCAGTTTATGATGTTCATTGTATTCCACAAATGAGTGAGATCATGTGATTTTTATCTTTCTCTGAATGGCTTATTTCACTTTGCATAATGCTCTCCAGTTCCATCCAATGGTAAGAATCCCTTATTTTTTAAGGCAACATAGTATTCCATTGTGTAGATGTACCACAGTTTTTTAATCCACTCATCTGCTGATGGGCACTTAGGCTGTTTTCAAATCTTAGCTATTGTAAATTGTGCTGCTATGAACATAGGGGTTGCATATATTCTTTCTGATTGGTGTTTCTGTTTTCTTGGGATATATTCCTAAAAGTGGGATTACTGGGTTAAATGTGGGTTCCATTTTTAGGTTTTTTGAGGAAACTCCATTCTGTTTTCCACAGTGGCTGCACCAGTCTGCATTTCCACCAGCAGTGCAAGAAGGTCCCCTTTTCTCTGCATCCTCTCCAGCACTTGTCATTTGTTATTTGTTGAGTTGTTGATGATAGCCATTCTGACAGGTGTAAGATGGTACCACATTGTCATTTTGATTTGCATTTCTCAGACAATTAGTGACCTTGAGCATGTTGTCATACGTGTCTTGGCCTTCTACACTAATAATGAAACTAAAATACACACACACACACAAACAAAAACAAACAGAAAACACTGCCATTTACCATTGCAACAAAAAAAAAATTCAGATACCTAGAAATAAACTTAACTAAGGAGGTAAAAAACCTGTACTCAGAAAAATACAGGATGTTGAAAAACGAGATAGAGGAAGACATAAAAGATGGAAGAACACACAGTGTTCATGGATTGGTAGAATCAACATCATTAAAGTGTCCATACTACCCAAAGCAATCTATAGATTCAATGCAATTCCCATTAAAATACCAATGGCCTATTTCAAAGACCTAGAACAAACTCTCCAAAAATTCGTCTAGAATAAAAAAAGACCCTGCATAACTGCAGTAAGAAGAACAGTGTTGGAGGGATCACAATACCAGATATCAAGCTATATTACAAAGCCACTGCTCTCAAAACTACCTGGTACTGGCACAAAAACAGACATATAGACCCATGGAACAGAACAGAGAACACAGAAATCGACCCAAGCCACTATGCTCAATGTATTTTTGATATGTCTCCTTAAGTAAGGACAAATAAAGCAACATTTTATTAATGGAAATTATTTGTCCTAAAGAGCTTTGGCACAGTGAAGAAAACCACCACCAACACACACACACAACACACACACACACAAAAAGGGCAACGTATTGAATGGGAGAATGTATCAGCAACTCAGACATTTGATAAAAAGTTAATATCCAAAATATATAAAGAAGGTATATGACAGTATATTTTGCAAAGAAAACATTCAGATGACAAATGAGCACATGAAAAGATGCTCAATACCACAAATAATCAGATAAATGCAAATAAAAACCTCAATGAGATAAAACCTCATAACTGTCAAAAAAGCTATTATCAAAAAGACAAAAATAACACATGTTGATGAGGATATGGAGAACTGTAGTACATTATTGATAGGAATATAAAATGGTGCTGACACTATGGAAAACAGCATGAAATTTTTTCAAATATTTAAAAATAGGATTACCATATGATTCAGCAATTCTACATCGAGGCATTTATCCAATTAAAACAAACACACTAGAGGAGAACCACGATGGCGGCATAAGGTGTATACCTGAATGCGCAGCATCCCACAAATATTAAAAAATACAACAATAAACCTAAACAACCATACTCCAGAACCAAGGGAGTGGACGCGCTACAACTAGAAGAGAAGGAGCGGCATCGAGACGGAATCAAAGTTCCCGTTCTCGGCGCCAAAATAAAAAGGTAGGGACGCGCGGGGCAGCTGCGGCGGCAGTGGGAAAGGGTGGTGGCGGCGGCGGCGCGGTTTACAAGCTCCGGGGTCGCATTGAACGCTGTGTGGGCAGTCTGGCAACGGGGCAGAAGACGACTGTGGCGTTCTAGCAGAACTCTTTGCAGCTTTCCCAGACGTGGGACTCAGGCGCGCAGACGGCAGGGTGTGGAATAGCGCCGCAGAGCTGGCTGAGTGGCAGCCATCACAGATTGCTCCACCCCAGTGACTCTGAGACCCCGCCCCAAGCTGCGCACCTGCCTCCCTGCCTGCAGCCAAATTAACAGACCGCAGCTGCGACAGAAAACGCCACTCTACCAGCCAAAATGCGGAGACAAAGAGACAGATCACAAATGACAGAAATGGAGAAAAGCAAATGACTGGATATAGAGTTCAAAACCACAGTTATAAAGCTACTCAAAAATCTTCTAGGAACCTCCGAGGAACTAAGTGAGACCTTCAAGGAACTTAATGAGAATACCCAAAAAATGGCAAAGGACCAATCAGAAATCAAGCAAACACTGACTGAAATAAAGAATAATATACAGAAATCCAACAGCAGACCAGAGGACCACAAGAATCAAGTCAAAGTTATGAAATACCAGGAACCAAAAAACAGGCAACCAGGAATCCAAAAATATGAAGATAGTGTAAGGAGCCTCTGGGACAACTTTAAGCGA
>PVJC01034463.1:0-18804 GCA_004026665.1 Murina feae | reverse complement strand
CATAGAGGGGGAAAGGCCTGGGGGGGTTGGATATGAGGTGGAAGGGGTCAATGGGAAAAACACATACAACAAAGGGAACATCTGTGGCCAACCTGCGTAGTAGGCTCCGCCATGGGCCACAGAAGCTCCCGCACACCCAGAGCAGGCCACAAGGTTGGATCCAGGCGGGCAAGCAGCTGCCGATGAGCCTCCAAGGTCGCGTGGGCCCGCGATAGCTCCATTCCCAAGACTGGCTGCAGGGCCAGGGCTCTGGCTTCCGCCCCGCCATGCAGCCAGCCGCCACTGCCCAGAACCGACCACCAGCAAATGCACAGGGGGAGGCCAGGCCTCCCCCTGTGCATTTGCCTGCGCGATCCCTCCATTCCCAGCCCCGGCTGCAGAGCTGGAGGCCTGGCTTCCGCCCGCCCTGCAGCCAGCCGCCACTGCCCGGAACCCACCGCCGGCAAATGCACAGGCAGAGGCCAGGCCTCCCCTGTGCGTTCGCAGGCACCATCGCTCCATTGGACCCAGTGTTTGGGTGCGCTTCAGCCATCTTGGCTGGGCTAATTTGCATACCATTGCTCTGATTGGCTGTTGGGCGTCCTGAAGAAATGGTCAATTTTACTATTTCGCTTTTATAGAGTAGATATGGTTAATTAACACATCTATCACCTTGCATAAGTACCATTTATTTTTCATGATGAGAACATTAGTTCTTTTAAAAAAATATTTTTATTGATTTCAGAGAGGAAGGGTGAGGGAGAGAGAGATAGAAACATCAATGATGAGAAAGAATCATTGGTTGGCTGCCTCCTGCATGCCCTCTATTAGGGAGCAAGCCTGCAATCAGGCATGTGCCCTTGACCAGAATCAATCCCGGGACCCTTCAGTCTGCAGGCAAATGCTCTATCCACTGAGCCAAACCAGCTAGTTCAGAACATTAGTTCTTTTAGCTGCTTTCAAGTATATAATGCAATATTGTTAACTATAGTCACCATGCTGTATGTTAGATCTCCATAACTCATTGCTTTTAAATAAAGAGGGGAGGGGAGAGATTGAGCTTCAGTCTTCAAATGTTCATTTGAGCTTCATGCTTTAAACCCTATTCACATGGCAAATGTTTGTGTCCCTGTATTCTCTTTTTCTTTTCCTTTTTCTCTTGTAATGCTGGACCCTGGAGTTTAATTTGGTTTTAAGACCCTGATTTGTATTCATTCTCTCTCTCTCTCTCTCCCTCCCTCTCTCTCTCTCTCTTTTAAAAAATATATTTTTATTGATTTCAGACAGGAAGGAAGAGGGAGCAAGAGATCAAAACATCAATGATAGGAGAGAATCATTGATTGCCTGCTTCCTGCACACCCCCTACTGGGGATGGAGCCTGCAATGGAATCAAATTGTGACTGTCTGGTTCATAGGTCAATGCTCAACCACTCACCCATGCCAGCTGGATTCATTGTCTCCCTTAATTCCTTCCCTGATTCCCTTCCTTTGATGGTTCTCATATACTACTAGAGGCCCAGTGCACAAAATTTTGTGCACTTGGGGAGGTCCCTCAGCCTGGCCTGTGCCCTCTCTCAGTCTGGGACCCCTCAGGGGATGTCCACCTGCTAGCTTAGGCCCACTCTCCAGGGGATCGGGCCTAAGCTGGCAGTCAGACATCCCTCTGGAAGCCCGGGAGCCCTTGGGGGATGTCCCCTTGTCAGCAGGGAGCAGGCCTAAGCTGCAGTCGGACATCCGTAGTGCTGCTGAGGAGGCAGGAGAGGCTCCTGCCACCACTGCTGTACTGGCAGCCATCAGCCTGGCTTGTGACTGAGCAGAGCTCCCCCTGTGGAAGTGCACTGACCACCAGGGGGCAGCTCTTGCATTGAGTGTCAGCTCCTTGGTGGTCAGTGTGTGTCATAGTGACCAATCATTCCTAGTCGTTGTGCTGTTAGGGTCAATTTGCATATTACTCTTTTATTATATAGGATAGAGGCCTGGTGTATGGGTGAGGGCTGGCTGGTTTGCCCTGAAGGGTGTCCTGGATCAGGGTGGGGGTCCCTCTGGAGTTACTGGCCAGCCTGGGTGAGGGGCTGATGGCCGTTTTCAGGCTGGCCATGCCCATGGGCTGGAAGCAGGTATCTGGGATTTATTTAACTTCTATAATTGAAACTTTGTAGCCTTAAGCAGAGCCCAAGTAGGGTTGCCCCTGGCAGCTGAGGCTCCCAGCCCCTCTTTGAGCAGAGGCCATGCCAGCTGGAAGCAGGTATCTGGGATTTATTTATCTTCTATAATTGAAACTTTGTAGCCTTGAGCGGAGCTCAGGGCTGGCAGGGTAGGCGGGAAGCTTGGCTTCCTCCATCACTGGGGGCAATGTAAGCCTCCTGCTCGCTCCAGCTCCATGGCCGCTGCCATCTTTCTGATGGAGTGACAGAGTGAGGGTGTGATGATTAATTTGCATATTACTCTTTTATTATATAGGATTCTACAAATATCTCCCATTTTCCACCCATTCCCCACCCTAAAAGATACATATATAGAATAAATGGATGAAGTTAAGGAGCTCAAGGAAGCTCTAGCTGAGCATTCCTACCTTCTTGGCATCTCTAGTGTCTTAGAGAATATGGCTTCTGGAATGAGGGTTCTCCTTTATTGCTTTCTTTCAACATTTTTCTCTTGCTGTTTCTTAAGCTTTCTCCCCAAGCGTATTTGACAGAGAGTGAGTGCAGTCTTCCTACTTCACGAAGAGCCTTCAATAATGATTAACTGTGAAATTAAAACTTATGAAAGACTTGACCCTGGACACAAGCCTAAAACAACCTCTGAACTCCTTAAGATTATAATTTCTGTAGCCATTGAATGAAATCAGGGGACTTGGAAATAAGGCACTAGTAAGACAAGTAAAGGGTTGTTTAAAGGAAAGCATTAATAAATGGAGTCATATTTAAGTAAAAGAGTGATGAGGTGTCACTAATTGAGGAAGGAAACAGATTTCATAGATTAAGTTATATATATAGTATTGAGTTTCTATATTCATCCTCTATATAATAGGGATCATTTATACAAGTGGCACCCAGTCTAGCTGGCTTTTTTTCCTCAGTCATTCCTGAACTCTGCCTAACTCTGGGATGAGATACTGTGACTACTTCCACAAAAAAAGATGAAACTGAGGACGTATTTTTCTAGGGGACTAATGATATTTTGGTAGGAAACAGTCTTTGGCCAATGGATATCAGGGGGCGGTAATAACAATAGTTTAAATTTACGAAGCATGTCCTATGTGCTAGGCACTGTTATAGTACTTTACTTTTATAAATCACTTATTATATCAATTTTTCAAATGTGGAAACTGAGGCTGGAGAGGTTAATTCTCTTCCATCTAATCTTCTGATTTCCCTTATCTTGCTCTACTTTTTCTTTCTCCCTAGCACTCTTCATTTGAACATAGTATAAACTGTGTTAAGTTTATTGTCTCCCCCCCCCACTAGAATGCAAGCTTTATAAAGGCAAGGATTTGTACCTGATTTGTTCATTGAGGTCTCCAAAATGCCTAAAATCAATAAATAACCTCAGTTAATATTTGCTGAATGAGTAACTTTCCCAAGGTCATACAACTTGTTAATTGTAGAGTTCAAACTTGAACCCAGTCAAACTTCAGTGCCTGCTCTCTCCACCTACTCTACTATCTCTCATCTGAAGTATGTGAATTATTCCATTTCCGATGCCATATAAAATATGATACTTTCCACAGCTCTCCTTACAAAGCATAGGTCATTGTGGCCAATATAGGGAGAGGTCTGTGGAGTCTTCTTTGTCATTGTCAAGGGATTTCCTGGGAGAACCATCAGCCTGCATCAAGCCTCTGTGGGCTCAGTTTAGCCCAGTTTATGTACTTGATGGTCATTTTGAGTAAATAAGGGTGATGTCACAAGGGCTTATGCATTTTCTTTTGAGTCTTGGCTGTGGCTGAAACCAGAAAAAATGATTCTTTTGTGTGATATAGCTGAGACCTTTTGGTGCCCATCTCTTTTACATTCTCATTCCCCTTTCCTGAGCCACAAGAAGGGCTCTCTTAATGCAGATCAAAAGTCACAGGAAGTTCAACTGTGGATTTCATTCAGAAATGGAAATGCACTACAAAAATCCCTTCAGAAGTCTCTTTTTATAGTGAGTTGATTTTAGGCTAGCAGTCTAATGGGCAGACTTGATTGAAATAGCAGCTGAAACAATCCTGGTGTCTGGGTTGGCTCGGCATCTGAAACAGTTTTCCCTCTCTGCACTTGTAAGAAGCATAAAAGAATAGGTGTGGTGCTTTTGTTTTTATTGATTTTATTTATTTTTAATGAATTAAATTTATTGGGGTGTCATCTAACCTAATAAAAGCATAATATTGAAATTGACCATTTCTTTGGGATGTCTAAGCCAATTAGAGCAAATGTATGCAAATTAACCCACCCAAGATGGAGGCTGGCAGTCACAGAGCTGAGTAAGCAGGCAGCTTCCAGCCAGCCTTGCTGGGACATTGGGCCAATGGGAGCTGTGGGCAGCCTGAAAGCCAGAAAACAGCCCTCAGCCCGTCACCCAGGCTGGCCACACCCAAATGGGGTGAGGGTCCCCACTGGGAGGCTTGACCAGCCTGCAAACAGCCATCAGCCCCTCACACAGGCTGACCAGGTACCCCAGTAGGGGCCCAAAACCTGAAGGGACTGTGAGCATCCTGAAAGCCTGAAAATGTCCCTCAGGCCCGCACCCAGACTGGCCACACCCCAGTGGGGTGAGGGACCCCACTGAGGGGGCTTGGCCAGCCTTCAAACAGCCATCAGCCCCTCACCCAGGGTGGCCAGGTGCCCCAGTCGGGACCCAAAACCTGAAGGGGCTGTGGGCAGCCTGAAAACGGCCCTCAGCCCTTCACCCAGGCTGGCCACACCCCCATGGGGTGAGGGTCCACACTGGGGGGCTTGGCCAGCCTGCAAACAGCCATCAGCCCCTCACCCAGGCTGACGAGGCACGCCAGCAGGTGGACATCCCCAGAGGGGTCCCAGACTGCGAGAGGGCAGAGGTCGGGCTGAGGGACCTCCCAAGTGCACAAATTTTTGTGCACCGGGCCCCTAGTTGGTTAATAAGACTATATAGGTTTCAAGTATATAGTTCTATAATAAATCTTCTGTACATTGCATTGTATGCCTACCACCCAAAATCAAATCATCCTCCATCACCATATATTTGGCACTCTTTACCCTTTACATCTCCCTATCTCCTTTCCCTCTGGTAACCACTGTACTATTGTCTGTTTCTGTGAGTTTCAGTTTAATATGCCACATATGAGTGAAATCATAATCCTTAGCTTTTTATTACTGACTTATTTCACTTAACATAATATTCCTGAGGTCCATCCATGTTGTTGCAAATGGCAGTACTTTGTCTTTTCTTATGGCTGAATAGTATTCCACTGTATATATGTACCACATCTTCTTTATCCAATCATCTATCGAAGGACACTTGGGTTGTTTCCATGTCTTGGCCACCTTAAATAATGCTGCAATGAACATAGTGTTGCATATGACTTTGTGAATAAATATTTTCAAATCTTTCAAGTAGATAGCCAGAAGAGGGATTGCTGGGTCATGTGGCAACTCTATTCTTAAATTTTTGAGGCACCTCCATACTGTTTTCCATAGTTGGCTATACCAGTTTACATTCCCACTAGCAGTGAATGAGGGTTCCTTTTCCTCCACAATCTCTCTAACACTTGTTATTACTTTTCTTATTGATATTAGCCATTTTAACAGTTGTGAAATGGTATCTCATTGTAGTTTGTTTTAATATGTCTTTATTGATTTTTTTAGAGAGAGATGAAGGGAGAGGGATAGATAGAAACATCTATCATCTGCCTCTTGCACGCCCCCTACTGGTGATCAAGCCTGCAACCTGGGCATGTGCCCTGACTGGGAATCAAACCGATGACCTCTTGGTTCATGGGTCGGCACTCAACCACTGAGCCACACCAACTGGGCTCATTGTATTTTTGATTTACATTTTCCCAAATGGCTAGTGCAGTTATCCATCTTTTCATATATCTACTAGAGGCCCAGTGCACAAAATTCGTGCATGGGTAGGGTCCCTAGGCCTGGCCGGTGATCAGGGCCGATCAGGGCCTTCTGGCTGCTGGCTGGGGCCTTCCTTCATTCTGCGCTGCCCCCTGGTGGTCAGTGTACATCATAGCGAGTAATCAAACTCCTGGTCTCCCAGGAGTGATCAAACTCCTGAACTCCCATGGAGACAATTTGCATATTAGCCATATTTTCCAGCGTATAAGACGACTTTTTAACCCAGGAAAATCTTCTCAAAAGTCAGGGGTCATCCATGGAGCCGGACAGAGACCGCAAGTGTCTCCGGTCAGCTCCTTTTTGTGCCGCATACGGCCTTCGTCCAGACATTTTAACCCAGTAAAATCTTCTCAAAAGTTGGGAGTTGTCTTATACGCCCAGTCATCTTATACGCCAGAAAATATGGTATGTTCCTTTTTCTCCACAATCTAACACTTGTTATTACTTTTCTTGTTGATAATAGCCATTTTAACAGATGTGAAATGGTATCTCATTGTAGTTTGTTTTAATATGTCTTTATTGATTTTTAGATACATATATATATTTGCATATTATATATATATATATATATATATATATATATATATATATATATATATATGCCATTTGTATGTCTTCTTAGGAGAAGTGTCTGTTCAGGTCCTCTGCCCATTTTTTATTTTTATTTATTTATTTTTTTAAATATATTTTATTGATTTTTTACAGAGAGGGAGAGGGATAGGGAGTTAGAAACATTGATGAGAGAAAAACATCAATCAGCTGCCTCCTGCACACTCCCAACTGGGTATGTGCCCTCAACCAAGGTACATGCCCTTGACTGGAATCGAACCTGGGACCCTTGAGTCCACAGGCCAACGCTCTATCCACTGAGCCAAACCGGTTAGGGCTCTGCCCATTTTTTAATTTTTTTTTTCCCCTTGGTGTTGATTTGTATGACTTCCTTATAGATTTTGGATATTAACTCCTTGTCAGATAGGTAGTTTGCAAATATTTTCTCCCATCCCGTAGGTTGTGTTTTCAACTTGTTTATAATTTATTTTACCTTTCAGAAGCTTTTTTTTACTATAGTCCTACTTGTTTATTTTACTTTTGTTTCTTATCTTTGGTGTCATATCCTAACATTCATTGCCAAATGGTACAAATTTCCATTTATAAGATAAATAAGTTCTGGGGAATCTAATGTACAGCATGGTGACAATAGTTAACAATACTGTATTATATACTTTTAAGTTTCTAAGAGAGTAGGTCTTAAAATCTCTCACCACACTCACACACACACACAAACACACACACAAATGGTACTATGTGAGGTGTTGGGTGTGTTATCTAATCTTGTTGTGGTAATCATTTTGTAATATATATATATATATATATATATATATATATATATATATATATATATATATATATATTTAAATCAATCATCGCCATGATCAGTGAAGGAGCTTTCCCCCTATGTTTTCTTCTAGGAGCCTTTTGGTTTCAAGTCTTACATTTAAGTCTTTAAAACATTTTGAGTTCATTTTTGTGAGTGTTATAAGATGATAGTTCAGTTTCATTTTTTTAAAACATGTGAACATTTCGTTTTCCTAACACCATTTGTTAAAGAGACCATATTTTTCCCATTAAGTATTCTTGGCTGACCTTTCAAATATTAGTTGATTGTATATCCATGGGTTTATTTCTGGGTTCTCAATTCTCTTTCATTGGTTTACATGTCTGTTTCCATGCTAATACTACAGTATTTTGCTTACTATAGCTTTGTAATATAGTTTGGAATCAGGAAGTAAAATCATTTCATTGTTCTTTCTAAGTATTTTTGGCTATTTGAGGTCTTTTGTGGTTTCCTAAGAATCTTAGCATTATTTTTTTTCCCATTTCTATAAAAAAAATGCCATTGCAAACCTTATAGGATTGTATTGAATCCATAGATAGCTTTGTGTTGTATGGACATTTTAATAATATTAATTCTTCTCAATGAGCATGGGATTTATATAAATTTATTTGTTTCTGTTTCAATTCCTTTCATCAATGTCTTGTACTTTTCAGTGTACAGAACTTTTACCCTCTTGGTTAAATTTATTCCTAAGTATTTTATTGTTTTTGATATAGTTATAAATGGGATTATTTTATTTATTTTTTAGATGGTCCATTGTTAATGTATAGAAACACAACTGATTTTTGTATGTTGATTTTTTTTTTATCCTGCGACTTTATTGAATTTGTTTATTAGCTCTAAAAGTTGTTTGGTGGAGTATTTAGATTTTTTTATGTAAGATCATGTCACTTACAAATAGATAATTTTACTTCTTTTTTCTGATTTGGCTGCCTTTTATTTTATTTTTTATTGACTTTATTGGGGTTTGCATTGGTTCAAAAAACTATACAGGTTTCAAGTGTACAACTCAGCAAAACATCATCTATGCACCCATCTTGCACCCATTGCCTAATGCACAGTCTCTTTCCACCCTCATTTTCCCCACCTCTACCTTCTTTGATTCAGACTCCCCCCGTCCCCATCCCTTCTAACAGCCGACAGTATGTTCTATGTATCCATGTCTCTGTTTCTATTTTGTTTGTCAGTTTATTTGTTCATTAGATTCCACATATCAGTGAGATCATATGGTATTTGTTGTTCTCTCACTAGCTTATATCACTTAACATAATAATCTCCAGGTGTATCCATCCATGCTGTCACAAAAGGTAAGATTTCCTTTTTTTTTTTTTTTACTGCCAAGTAGTATACCATTGTGTGAATATACACAGCTTATTTATCCACTCATCTACTGATGGGCCTTGGGCTCTTTCTAGATCTTGGCTATCCTATGCTAATATGCAAATCAACCAAATGGCAGAACAACTGGTTGCTATGATGGGCACTGACCACCAGGGGGAAGATACTCAATGCAGGAGTTTCCCCCTGGTGGTCAGTGTGCTCCCACAGGGGGAGCTCCACTCAGCCAGAAGCTGGGCTCATGGCTGGCGAGCCCAGCAGCAGTAGTAAGTGGGAGCCTCTCCTGTCTCCATAGCAGTGCTAAGAATGTCTGACTGAGGGCTTAGGCCTAAGTCGTCAGTAGGATATCCCTTGAGGGCTCCCGGACTGTGAGAGGGTGCAGGCCAGGCTGAGTGCACAAATTTTGTGCACCAAGCCTCTAGTTGTAAATAATACTGCTATGAACATAGGAGTACATATATTCTTTCCAATTAGTGTTTTGGGTTTCTTTGGATATATTCCCAGAAGTGGGATTGCTGGGTCAAAAGGTTGTTGTTTTTTTTAATCCTCACCCAAGGATATTTTTCCATTGATTTTTAAAGCGAGTAGAAGAGAAAGAGAAAGACAGAGAAACATTAATGTGAGAGAAGCACATCAATTGGTTGCCTCCTGCACGCGCCCAACCAGAGCCTGGGCCTGGGAGGAGCCTGCAACTGAGGTACATGCTTTTGACCAGAATCAAACCTGGGACCCTTCGGTCTGCAGGCTGATGCTCTATCCACTGGGTCAAACTGGCCAGGGTAAAAGGTATTTTGATTTTTAATTTTTTGAGGGAACTCCATGCTGTTTTCCATAGTGGCTATACCAGTTTGCATTTCCACCAGCAGTGCATGAGGGTTCCCTTTTCTCCAAATCCTCTTTAGCACTTGTTTATCGATTTATTGATGATAGCCACTCTGGCAAGTGTGATACCTCATTGTAATTTTAATTTACATCTCTGTGGTGATTAGTGATGTTGAGCATTTTTTCATATGTCTGTTGGCCATCTGTATATCCTCTTTGGAGAAGTATCTATTGAAGTCCTTTGTCCATTTCTTAATTGGGTTGTTTGTCTTCTTGATGTTGAGTTGTATAAATTCTTTATATATTTTGGATATTAACCTCTTATCAGATGTATCATTGGCAGTTATGTTCTCCCATCCTGTGGGTTCCCTTTGCATTTTGAGGATGGTTTCTTTTGCAGTGCAGAGGCTTTTTCATTGGATGTAGTCCCATTTGTTTATTTTTAATAAGCACCTATCATGTGATTTTATTCACAAGAAAAACATTCTTATATATAAGTACCAAAAATAGTGTGCTGCAGGGGGTGTGGTTCAACCATGACCTCCACATTTGAATGTGTATGATGAAATCTTTCAATGCTGTGATTTGGCAATAGGGGCAAAAGTCGAGGTTTGATATGTTTGGGAATGTGAGAATTGGCCAAAATATTTTTTTAAGGCTCTGCCTGTGTTAGGCCATGTAAGGAACCTAAAGCTGTTTGGATACCTCTCTGAGGAATGAGTACCATTAAACATATATGATTAGTGGCCAGTTATTACAGCTTCTCCAGCAGAAGTGGATCTGCCAGATGTTCTGTGCAGACCGACAGATGATTAAAATCAAGTGGCTCTAAGTAAAATTGATTGGGCCTGGATAAAGCTACCAGAGTCCTTTTTCCTCCTCATACTGAAAATAATCTCCATAAAGAAAAAAATATGATCCTTAGCTGTCACTAAAGCTAGAGTTCAGAAATATTTAGATGGGAAGTAGTGGCTGACCTTCAGCCTCTTCTCTGTAGCCTCTCCTCCCACTCAATGCAGTCTTCCCCATCTACCCAAATGAAATCAGGTGGTGGCTTGAGACAGACTCTGAACACTGGGAGGCAGCAGAGATTAAGCCCTCCTATACCCTGGCATGTACTTGGTTATAAGAGTGAGATATTAACTCTGAGTGGTTGCATGGACTAAATAAGACCAATATTAGGCCATTATTATTATTATTATTAATAATAATTTTCTCCAATTGTGTTCTTCAGAGCCATCTTTGTCTTAGCCACCCTTTTCATCATGGGCCTTCAGCCCCTACCCAAGGCAAACTGGGAATCTCAATATTATAGTGAGGAACAAATAAGGTAATGCCTATAAAGTGCTTAGCAGAGGAGTAGGTACTCAGGATATGGGAGCTATTATTGTTAGCTGCTTATAATAAAAGGAATTTTAAAAATATTAACAATAGAAAGCATTCCTAGTTCTGAAGATCAACAAAAACTACTTCCCATGGATTCACCAATTGCTGGTTTCTAACACCCGTAGAGCAACAAGAGGCTAGCAGTATGCATATTCCCATTATCATAATGAGCTAAATCCAGACCTTTAGTCCTCCAAGTGTGGCCCCCAGAATAGCAACATCAGCATCACTTGGGAACTTGCTAGAAATTAAAATTCTTGGGCCCCACCTGCGACCTCAAGGGTGGGGCCCAGCAGTCTGTGTTTTGACAAGATCTCCAGGTCATTTGAATGCACATTCAAGTGTGAGAACCAATGATGTGCTGGAGTTTTAAGTGGTGCCACAAATTTTTTTTTTTGTTAGTCCTCACCTGAGGATATTTTCCCCCCATTGATTTCCAGAGAGAATGGAAGGAAGGGAGGAACAGAGGAGAGAGAGAAAGAGAGAAAGATTGATGTGAGAGAGACACATTAGATTGGTTGCCTCAGAACTTGCCCTTGACTGGGAATGGGATCTGTGACCCTTTGATCCTCAGACAGATGCTCTAACCACTGAGAAAAACCAGCCAGGGCAGTGTCACAAAATCTTGATTCTATGAGGTACTTTTTAATAAATACTATGCATTTCTGAAACTCTAAAATGGGAACGATAACACTGGTTGAAATCGTCAAGACTAGTTTTAAAGCAAACCCTAAATGCAAATGGCCTTTTGGGTGGTCATCCTGCAATAGTGCCTCCTGCTTCATTCCTACTGAGGTCATTAGCTGAGACTTCCCTGTTCTCGTTTTAACAAAATGTAGCCAAGGACACATGTAAACATGCAAAAAGGACTGTCATATGGCAGAACTTGTGCAGATTTAAAATAGTTCCTTCTCCAGGTCTCTCAAACCTATTTCTGAGGACCTGAAATCAATAAAAATATATTTAAGAAAAACACCTTTTGATAGTTTAAATAAGAAATGATGTGTGTGGTTTGTGTTGCTAGTGTTATTTATATAGGGGTTTATGTATATGTAGATTTAGAGTTGTTTGTATGGAAAATAATACAGTATTAATAAATAATAACACGATAAACTGGTTCACATACTCACAACTATAAACCTACATTTGCCCACCCCTTTACATATCATTTATTTAAGGTGATGTGATTTAGGCAAGTAAGGTATAGTATGTTTCTGATTTATAAACAATTCATCCTATTTGTTTTTTCTAATTATAGAAATAATACAATATTTTTTATAGAAAACAGAAAAGTATAATAAAGGCAATAAAATTCCCATAATTCTTCAATGACCTGCAACATTAATCCCATGTCCAACTCCAATATTTTTTCCAATTATAAAAATAATTCATGCTTATTATAGAAAATTTTTCAATAAAATAAAATTTTCATATAATCCCACTGCTATCATTTTTTAAATACTAAAATGTGTTTCTGTAGTAAAAATGTGTATGTTGCCCTAGTTAGTTTGGCTCAGTGGATAGTGTGTCGGCTTATGGACCCAAAGGTCCCAAGTTCGATTCTGGTCAAGGGCATGTACCTCGGTTGCAGGCTCCTCCCTGGCCTGGGCCCTGGTTGGGTTCGTGTAGGAGGCAACCAATCAATGTGTTTCTCTCACATTGATGTTTCTCTTTCCCTCTCTCTTCCACTCTCTAAAAATCAATGGAAAAATATCCTCAGGTGAGGATTTAAAAAAATGTGTATGTCGGACAAAAAAAATGTGTTCTGTTTTACACTTAACACTTTTACATAAATGTTTTGCATGCTCACTGAGAATATTGAAAAACTTAAATTGTAATGGCTACCTAATCAATCACATGGATGTACTATAATTTACCTCGCCGATATCTTATTGTGAACATTTCGATTTTTTCCGACTTTTATTATTATAGTTAAATCTGGGATGCTCTTCCTTTGTCCCCATCTCTGCTTTTATGATAATAAAGGTATTTATATTTACCCTTGCACTTGGTTACCTGGCAGACACCGTGGAAAAGCATTTTGGTCTCTGTGAGATGCCATCCCTGGCCTGGGAATCCTTATCGTTTTGTTCTAAACCAACCAAAAAAACAGGTGGTTGATGGTATGGAAGCCATATTACACAAGGGATGGACTAAGCCACCATGGATGTTTATGGGAGAGAAAAGAAGGTGAAACATTCGAGGGAATATGACATGGAAGAAGTAGCCTTGCTCTATTTCCCCTATTACCAGACCTAATAGGTAAAAATCTCAAAGAGGCATATTTCAGTTGAACATAATAATAGCAAAAATTTATATAGTGCGTACTCTGTGCCAAGGACTGTTTTAAGCATGTTGCATGTACACGTATTTTTTTCTTTTTCTTTCATGCACATGTGTTATGTTATATAACCCTCTCAGTATTCTATGAGGTAGATACTGTTAGAATTCCTATTTTACAAATGAGGACACCAGGGCCCAAATACATGAAATAACTTATCCAAGGTCACACAGCTATAAGTGGAGAAGCTAGTATTCACACACAGACATTGTGGCTCTCAATTATCCCCTTCTACCAGTTTTATTGGGTACTTGTCATATGACAAGCACTGTGCTCAGAGCTAAAAGTATCAAGACGATCGAACCGACGATTGAACTTCTGACTTCATGCAACTGACCAATGGGCCAGTCTGACATAAAAATATGAGTGTCCTCTAATGCAGAGAGCCCATATTTCCGAGGGAAATATGTCAGAGTGCTGGAAGAGGGCCCCGTAGCCCAAGCTAGAGGTTCAAGGAAAACTTCCTGTAGCCTTAGCTAGTTTGACTCAGTGGATAGAGTATTGGCCTGCGGACTGAAGGGTCCTGGGTTCAATTCTGGTCAAGGGCACATATCTGGTTTGTGGGCCCGATCCCCAGTAGGGAGGGTGCAGGGGGCAGACTATTGCTGTAGAAGTGTGTGCAGAAAAAGTGTAAGCTTCATCTAGATTCCCTGGGAAACTTCCATAATCAGCAATTCTGCCAGGGGCACTAAAGGAGGAGGCAGGCTTGCTATGTGTTCATTGATTTGGGAGTTCAACCTTCCTCTACCTTCTGGCCCTTTAATACAGTTCCTCATGTTGTGACCCAAACATAAAATTATTCTCGTTGCTCCTTCATAACTGTAATGTTGCTACTGTTATGAATCAGAATGTAAATATCTGAGATGCAGGATGGGCTTAGGCGACCCCTATGAAAGGGTCGTTTGATCGGCAAAGGGGTCAACGACCCACAGATTGAGAACCGCTGCAAGGTGACAAGTAAAGGAACTCTTGAATTGGGAGGAGAATTGGATTCAATAATTGACTGCTAAATTCAATTATTTATATTTCAACTTTATGATTTAGAGTTTTAGACCATAGCTGAGTACCACCTATACTATGATTTACTTAATATGCTTTCTTAAATAAGCATACTTTATCTTCCTAAAAATATTTTATCAAAAATAATACAACCATAAATAGAAAACTAGTTTTACTCTCCATAAATAGAATGCGTACTATTAGAAACTATTTATCTCTGTACCACCTAAAGTAAGTCTTATATTACTAAAAAAATCATTAAAAATAGCACTAGCATAAATAGAAATCCAGTTTTACTCTCCATAAATAAATGTGTACTATTAGAAACTATCTCCGTACCACCTAAGATAACTCTTCATATCGCTATTGGAATGCATACCACATGTTGAAAAGCATTGGATAAAAATAATCTCTTGGGGCCCCTCTTACACTGACATTCTGTGCTTGGGTGAATAACTCTTGGATCCAATGTGTGCCTCCAATATTTTTAATGTATTTTTATTGATTTCAGAGAAGAAGGGAGAGGGAGAGAGAGATAGAAACATCAATGATAAGAGAAAATCATTGATCGGCTGCCTCCTGCACACTCCACACTGGAGATTGAGCCTGCAACCTGGGCCTGTGCCCTGTCTGGAATCAAACCATGACCTCCTGGTTCATAGGTCCAGCTCTGAGCCATGCTGTCTGGGCCCTCCAATATTTTATTTTCAGCATATTTATGTATATTCTTTCTACCTGTCATTCACATAGTCCTGATAATTTGTTTTGTGTGTTTATACTATGTAAGCAGCTGTAGTATCTCCATGACATACTAATTAGATTCTCTTTCCAGATCAAATTATTTATCTCACCCTAGGAAGTGAATTATACTGCTAATGTGCCTGCCTTACTCTTTTAATATTTTTAAAAATATATTTTATTGATTTTTTACAGAGAGGAAAGGAGAGGGATAGAGAGAGTTAGAAACATCGATCAGCTGCCTTCTGAACACCCCCTACTGGGGATGTGCCCGCAACCAAGGTACATGCCCTTGACCGGAATTGAACCTCGGACCCTTCAGTCCGTAGGCAGACGCTCCATCCACTGAGCCAAACCGGTTAGGGCCTGCCTTACTCTTTTAAATTCACTGCTTGTCTGGCTTGAGAAGGTGATGTCCTGACATTGTGACTTCATGGAAGGCTGCTGCAGTATTTGTAATATTAACTTAAGAGGCAATGATTACCATAATATTGAAGCTCCTTACACGTCCAGCGTGGTTCAGGGTTCCTATTCAGGGTTCGAGTTCTGAAGGAGGCCGCACACAAAACGAAGAGAGAGAGACTGGAAGAGAATCAATTTGGAAACTGGGGGACCAGGCGTGGCATCTTTCCTCTACCAGGGTAGATTGCCCACTGATGCCCGAGTCTCACCAGCCTTTTATTGAGTCTCTGAGAAAACAACAATATCCTTAGGCAGGAAATTCCAAGGAAGAATTTTACATGTAATTAACAGGTGGAGATTTGCTGTAATTAACAATGTTTCAACTTAAACAGTGGGTGCATAGCTCTGACCTTTCAGAGCAACCAAAGTAGGTTAAAAACAATCAGTTTCCAGCATAAAAATAATCAGTTTCCAGCACCATAATATAGGGCCATTTGGGCAGTACTTCAATAGATGTGTTAGTGGGAAGGTTTAAAGACAGACATACTTCCCTCCTTTCTTCTCTCTGTTTCACTCTCCAAGAGAAGTGATAAGACTACAATGGACAGAAGGGTGAAGGCTCACCTCCCATTGGTTTGGAGGATAGTGGGAGATAGACACAACCCCTCTGTCAGGAAAGTGAGAAATGCTTGTCATAATACAAGGATGAGAAGTGTGAGCCTATCGTGGCGGGCTTGCAGGACTCTGGCGTCTCGGAATTAGCTCAGCGATAAATAAGTTTCTGTTCTATTTATACAGGTCCTTAGACGTGGGGGTTGGGGAACATCCACCCCTTGGGTCCTCGAAATCATTTGGTCTGGCCCTGCCAAGGTATTAGGGGTGAGTTAATTAAATGCTTGACCAAATACAGCAGGCTAGTTTTTAAGTGGATCATTTTGTGTGTCCTGAGAATGATGTTATAAATATCCAAATGGCCTTCGGCAGAAAAAAGGTTCCCCACCCCTGCTAGACAATCAATCATATTTATTTGTTTAATATGAAAACAAGAATGCAAGTCTCTTGCTTCTACACTCATTAGGACCCTTCCCTGATTCAGGAATATATATTTTGGGGACCAGACTAAGGATGTTATTCTTTCCTGCAGATGAGTCTAAGGCTCCCAGTTTTTCTGGTTTGGCTTGGTTGATGATTACAAATCTTTTGTCCTCCAATTTATGGGTGTTGTAGTATCCAGGGTCTAACCTGGTGTGAAAAATCCATGCATACCTAATCACGTAGCCCCAACACACACAGGCACACACACATGTACTCCTAGTCAAGCCCTTTGCTGATAAAGTTAGCAGCCTGAGGCACAGATGAACTTTGGGAATTAGCAGGCCTGTCAGAGCTTGCCTGGGATGGTTCTCTGTGAAGAGAATGTCAAACCCTGCTCAACCTGCTTCTGGCCAGTGGCCATTCCTAAGCTGACTTTAGTCATGCCTCTGAATGTCTCAAGCAAGCAGTTTAGTTATAATTTCTGTAAGCTGGTTTATTTATATATACAAGATGGGAGGTATGGGAAACATGGAGGTATGATCCCAACATCTGTGGCTAGAAAGAGACTCAGTCTAAAGCTAGTAGATTTAAGAACTGTCATGGCTAAGAATGACAGTTATCCTTTATTGAAGTGCTTTCTTTATGCTAAGCACTGTGTTTTGTAGGCTATCCTATATAATAGAAGCCTAATATGCTGTGTCCAACCACTCGCTATGATGCACACTGACCACTAGGGGGCAGATGCTCCAACCAGTAGGTTAGCTTGCTGCTGGTGTCTGGCCAATTGGGACTGGGCAAGATGGGCTGAACATGCCCTGGAGCCCTCCCACAGACCCTCCTGCGGCCCCTCCCTGGCCCTGATCATGCATTGGTGGGGTCCCTCGGCCTGGCCTGCAGAGATTAGGCTGAAACTGGCTCTTCAACATCCCCCAAGGGGTCCTGGATTGTGAGAGAGCACAGGCCAGGCCAAGGGACCCCACCAGTGCACGAATCTGTGCACTGGGCCTCTAATTATCTCATAAGGGGCAGATCCAGGGTTTTGGGGGCCCTAAGCTTATCAATTTTGGGGACCTTCTTTAAGATAAAAGCACTGTTTCATCCCTTCCAGGGTCTTGGAAAAGGCCCATTCAAATGAGGGGCCCTGGAGCTCAAGCTTTCATAATTTCACTGTAAAGCCAGCTCTGCCTCTTATTTAATTTTTTTGACAGATCTGAGAAGTCCTAGCAGAATACCTTTAAAAGAAGTAGGTGAGCCATAGCCAGTGTGCTCAGTGGATAGAGAATCGACCTGCAGACTAAAGGGTCCTGGGTTCGGTTCTGGTCAAGGGCATGTACCTCAGGTGCAGGCTGAATCCCCAGCCTTGATTGGGACTAAGTGTCTCTCTCACATCTATGTTTCTTTCTCTCTGTCTCTCCCCCTCCCTTACACTGTCTCTAAAAAAAAAATCAATGGAAAAATGTCTTTGGGTGAGGATTAACAAAACAACAAACAAACAACAAAAAGCCCTTTAAAAAGGTGAATAGACTGAATTTAAGAGAAGTGAAGTTACTCGCCCAAGATTATGCATCTTGTAGGCGAAGTCAGTGTTTTTCTCTCAGTCTCCTTCCAGGCTTTCTCCTCTCAGCTAAGTAGATTTCCTTCTCCAAAACAAACTTACCCTTTGCAGGCAGTAACCTTAGTACTGATCCCTGGTATGTGTGAGGAACTTAACACTGGTTCAACATTAGCAGAAGGGCAAAAGGTCTTCTCCTAGAAGGAGGAATATGCCCGCTGGGAAACTGCAGAGCAAGAAGAAAGTAGGTGAGGAGGGACATTTTTTCCCCATTAGAACTAAGCTATGCACTGGTTTCAGCTACACTTCTGTTGTGCTATGAACAGTGACCTAGGAATGTAGCATTTTTTGTTTATAGACTGCTTGACTTCCCTCCTCTCTCAGACCAGCTCTACCCTGTTGTGCCCTGACTCCCCTTGCTCTCCCCACCCTTCCTCACTTCACCATATTCTTCCCCACCTTCTTCACCTCAGCTCCCCAACAAGCGTTCTTTTTGTTGTTGTTGTTCTGGGAACAGGGAGGGTGGTTTTCTTATACTAGACCCTTTAGTATTTCTTGCATTGCTGGCTTTGTGGTGATAAACTCCCTTAGCCTTTTTTTGTCTGTGAAGCTTCTTATTTCCCCTTCAATTTTGATCGAAAGTCTTGCTGGATAGAGTAATCTTGGGTTCAGCCCCTTGCTTTGCATCACTTTGTAAATTTCCGTCCATTCTCTTCTGGCCTGATGTGTT
>PVJC01034462.1:0-18803 GCA_004026665.1 Murina feae | reverse complement strand
AAAGGAAAGAAGGAATGTGGGAAGGGAAGGAGGGTAGTAGAAAAATGGGAAGAATGATGATGGAACAGAAGTAGGAAATAAGGAGGAAAGAAAAGTTTATAAATGATGAGTCAGTAGGAAAAGTGTTACATAAAGGAGAAAAATTGTGTGAGAAGAAGCCAATAAGGAAGTCAAATACAATTTTGTGTGAAGGAGATAACATTAAAAAAGAAAGTTAATAGGGGTGACCAGGCCCGTAGGGGAGGACAGTTAGGGGGATCAGGCAGGCAGGCAGGCAGGCAGAGTGGTTAGGGCAGGCAGGCAGGTTAGCGGTTAAGAACCAGAGATCCTGGATTGTGCGAGTCCCCAAGAAGTCCATATTGGAGAGGGTGCAGGTCGGGCTGAAGGACCATCCCCCCACATCCCCCACGCCCGTGCACGAATTTCGTGCACCGGGTCCCTAGTAAGAATATAAGCACTAAAAATATGAAAATGTAAGATTTGCCTCATATGTGAGAAAATCCTGTGAACTGTCCTATTGTTAGCACAAAAAGATATTGAAGTAATTACACACGGAGGAGGGTAGAGCAGAAAGCTGTGAGCCTGGGTCCTTGAGGGCTGTAGCCATGATCTGAATCAATCATGCCATCACCTACCTCTGAACTTCTAATGTTAGAATAATAAACCCCTAGCAACTAAACTAAGTAAGTATGTACATTCTCATTTGCAGTACATTTGCTTGTAAAGAATGACTGTTTATGAGTAATAATGATATTTATGAGCACTTACTACATATCAAGTACTCTGTTAAGAACATCATATAGATATCACACCAAAATCTCACAACAGCCTGATGTAACTCACCATTATTAGTGTGAAAATAATTGAGTTCCACTTAAGTAGGTGAAAGATATCAAAGGTAGCTAATAAATGTTTTGTGGATAATGAAAGGATAAGAACATGAATGTAGTAAACTTCTTAATTCCCAGGTAGTTTTTTCCTGGCATTTCTACTGCCTACCGTCTTTTGCATTAATTTAAATCCTATATATCATCTTTGCACAAGTCAAGTTCAAATCCTCAAGAACATTTAAATATGAGCTTTCTCTTTTTGGATTCTCTGGAATTTGGATTTAGAACTGTAGGCTATATGACCTAGATTGTACAATATTTGGGGTAGAAAACAATATTTTATACCTAGAATACGTGGTGTTAAATAATTCTTGTCAAACGATGACATCTAACCATTTTGCATTTTTCACCTATAAAATTTTTCCATTATGTGACTTGAAAATTCTTATTGTAGGCTTTCCTGTAATCATATTTCATTTAATGCAGCAAATGTAATTAATTTGTTGCTAATAGGTAACAGTTCTCAGTGGTTTTCAGCTAAATAATGTTTCTCTTGATTTCTCTCTAGTTATCCAGGTTGAGAACATAAACAACTACCTTTTAATAAAACATTGCATATTCATCCTCCTCTGCTTCCCTACCCTTGCCAGTTCTCTTTAGTATTTTGCAGTGATCAGAACTAAGGCATTCACATATACATAAGTGTGTATTTGAGGAAATGATATGGTTTTCAAATATGCTGCTATTGGATGTCTTCATTTTGTCATGTTTCTAGATACATGTAACAGATTCTTGAGGGAATAAAAATCTTAAATGTTTCCTTTATACTAGATTATATTGAGGTTTTAGAAAACTGTCTCCATGAGTTACACATGATTAGTTCATATTGATCAATTTATCAGAAAAGATGTCAACAGTTTAGATTTATTCCACTAGAAGGAAATACTTTAATAATTTGCAAAATACATTATTTTGAATACACTGCATATCTTCAGTGTTTACAATGTAAAAAATAACTGGCCATAGGATTTAAATACTTTTATAAATTTTGCATTGTAACTAAGAAGATATTCAAAGAGTGTTAAGAGAACCTTTTAAGATTAAATCTCTTGACAATAATTGCACTACTATATTGTTCTTATTATAATAGGACTAGGGGCCCGGTGAACAAAAATTTGTGCACTCAGGGGCATCCCTCAGCCCAGCCTGTGTCCTTTCGCAGTCTGGGACCCCTTGGAAGATGTCCACCTGCTGGTGTGCCTAGCCAGCCTGGGTGAGGGGCTGATGGCTGTTTGTAGGCTGGCCACAGCCCCTTCAAGGTAGGTGTCCCCACCCTGGGGTGCCTGGGCAGCCTGGGTGAAGGGCTGATGGCTTTTTGCAGGCTGGCCACAACTCCCATTGACCCAACGTTCCAGCGAGGCTGGCTGGTATCAGGTTTCTGGGTTTTATTTATCTTCTATAATTGAAACATTGTTGCCTTGAGTGGAAGGCCACAGCCGGACTAGGCAGGCAGTTTCCTCCATCGCTGGAGAAATGGAGCCTCCTGTTTGCTTCAGCTCTATGGCTTCTATAATCGAAACATTGTTGCCTTGAGCAGAGGCTACAACCAGCCTAGGCAGGCAGTTTCCTTCATTGTCGGTGTAATGGAAGCCTCCTGTTTGCTTTAGCTCCATGGCTAATGGCCACCATCTTGGCTGGATTAATTTGCATACAGTCACTCTGGCTGGTGGGCATGGCTTAAGTGTAATGGAGTGAGGATCAATTTGCATATCACTCTTTTATTAGATTAGATAAATCTATGGGATAAGGTCAAACATTAAGAAGATATGGTTATATATCCAGTAGCATCTTTGAATTCCAGTAGCTCCATTTTTTTAGGAAATGCTAATTAAGTGACCAAATATTTTCTTGATTTTTACATTGAGACATAAGGCATTGAGACATAAGGAGGTTTCAATACTAAACCTTAGGGAGAAAAAAAAAGAATTTCCTAATGTGCAGTTATTTCTATATTGCTTTCAGCCTTTATTGCTATTTAAAGAATGAAAATATAGAAATCAAACTACAGAGTAAATCATCTTGACTACTACTGTAAATCACTGTGACTCACACTTCATTAAAGTAATACATATAAATATGTTCTTGAATGTATATGTATATAATTTCTATAAGTAAATCTCCGTTGAAATCATGTTCTAAATTGAACATGCTGAGTAATTTTTCATGAGCACAACCCTTTAAGAGTGTACATTTTGTAATTTGGAGCTGCAACAAACCCACAAAGTGAACAAATTATAGTTTAATCTGTTATCCATTTTGCTAGTGCACTATAGCAACGATTCATACATATTTTACTTTAATGTCACAGTCTTCATGACAGTAGAATGCAAAATTCAATTTTCTATTGTGATTTCCTTGGAGGAAAAGTTGGACAAAAGCCAATGATTCTTAAATGTCTCCAGGCTGTTTTGAAAAGTTAATATGTTAAGTTTTTAAATAATGTCAGGAAGGGCTATTGTACCACAATTCCTTAACAGTGATTAACGAGAGGAAAAACCGTGTCATTCTGCCCAGTGCTAACTTTGCTGGTCAAGGGAACAGCTCACAACTTGGTAATGTGTGTCCTGGTAAGACAAATTAAAAAGTTTATTTTCAACAGGATTCACTAGGAGTTTTTGCTTTTTAAACTTTTACATATTTTGGTTCTAAACCTTTAAAAATATTTTAAAATAAAAGCTATTAGAGAGTGAATATACTTTAATAATGTCCTCCACCTCGCCGGTATGCTTTTAGGAAGACGTTACAAGCAGCAATGTTCCCAGTCTTGGAATGAAGAGAAAGGAGACTGCAGAACGTGTCTTTTTGCCCTAAGTGGTATTGAAAACAATACTGACAAGGTCTCTGAATGAGCCCCGATGGTTCAAACAGAGCCGATTAAAAGAAGATGGAGCAGAGTGTCTTAGGTAAGACACTAATCTTTACCTGTACGTGTATTTGTGTGTAGGAAGGAAAACCCGTTTTATTTGTAAAGCAGATGTCACGATGGATGGCTCTGATTAACTTGCAAAATCTCTTGAAGGATGGGCAAAAGCTGACTACCGCTTAGCATCTAAATTCCGCGTTACTCGGTGTGTTGGTTTTTTTTTGTGTGTGTCTTTTCCCCGCACGAAAGAAGGGTGAAGACGGTACAAGTGGACGGAAGAGCCAACAGTTGGGCATCGGGAGAACCAGCAAACCCAAACGAAGACGCGGGGCGTTTTACGCTCGGGCCCGGGGGTCCCTGTGGGCACCGGGGACGCCGGTTAACCCTTTGGGCGCTGGAGAGGGATCCCAGGCTGCGGGGCCCACCCCAAGCCACGGGGAAGGGGCGTCCCGCCTCTCCCAGGAGGAAACGAGTTGGGAGGCACTTGGGTGGCCCGGCGTGTGCGTCACGGCCCGGGACTGGCAACGAATCCGGCGGGGAGAGAAGCGAAGCGGCGAGAAGCCTTTCAAACCCGCTGACGAAGGGTCAGCCTGAACCTGCCGTCCCCGGGAGCGCTCCCCCTCCCACGCCCGCGGCGCTGCTCCCGGGCTCCGGGTGCGCCGTGGGGGGCTCGGGCGGGGCCCCAAGTACAAGCGCCCGCGTCCGCCGGCGGCAGTCGGCGCTCTCCAGCCGCCACAGTCGCGGGAGCCACCGACCCCGCGCCGGCACAGCAGCTGGGACTGACGTCGTCACCACCCCGCACGCCCCGGCCGCCCCCTCCGCCCTCGCCGGCCACCCCCCCCGCCCCGCTACGTCATGGAAACACGGACGTCAGACCCTCCCAGCCAATCGCAGGCGGCGGCAGGAGGAAAGGCGCTTGAGACACGGGGCGGGGGCAGCGGCGAGCCCGGGCGCTCTGGGAAGGGAGAGAGGGAGGGCCGGGCGGAGGCGTGGGCCCCCCACCCCGCTCTCCAGCACCCTTTCCAGGCCGCGCGGCCAGTTCTCACCGCCGGGCGCGCGCTCGCCACCCGGGGACGCGCTCGCTGGGTCCTCCCCTTCAGCGCCCCCTCCGCGCCGCCGGGCTCCCAGTCCAGGTCCCAGCCCGGCTCGCACCGCGTGCGCGCGCGCCCGCCCGCCCCCAGCCTCCCCGCGGGTCGCGTCACGTGACCGCGCCCAGCCGAGGCGGCAGCGGCGGCGGCAGTGGCAGCGGGAGCAGCTGCGCCGCCAGCGTGGAGCGGGAGGCGTGTGGGTGTGAAGAGAAGGGAGCGCCAGACCGGAACGGGTGAGAGTCCTCTCCCCCGGCCTCCTCCGACAATCTCGCGGGCCACCCGCTGCAAACGGGGCTCTAGCCCAGAGCTGCGCGCAGCCCCCTCGTGCTCGGCCGGCCGCCGAGTGGCCGCGGGCCCCGCCCCTAGCGGGTCGGGCTGCGGTGCTCACCGAGGGGTCCGCACCCCGCCCGCCGCTGCCTTTGCGGATGGCGGCGTGAGGCTGGCGGAGCTACCCGTGCTGAGCGCGGCGCGCCCAGTGTGCGGCTTTGCGGAGCCCAGGAGGCGGGTCCTGCGGGGACCCGGGCGGCCACTCGGCGGCTGCCGGGCTCTGGGCGGGGGCCGTGCCGGGTGCCGCCTCCTGCTCCGCCGCCTCCTCACTGTGCAGCGTGAGTAGGGAGCCCCGGCTGGTGGACGCCGAGCCTCTGGGCTCTGCAGCCTCATCCCCGAGGTGCAGCCGCACCTCCGCGTGGCGCGCGCAGCACTGCGAGCAGGCTGCGGACTCGCCGAGGACCGAGCCCCTGTTCTCCGCGCTTCCCGCCGTCCCTCACTCAGCCCCAGACCCCTGCAGCTCCCCCTTCCTTTTCTCCTTTGGAAAATGGTTCCTGCTGCCGGGCGAGGTGAGTGGCGGCCGCCATCCGCCCGCGGCCGGGGCGATGGGGCAGGTCACCTGCGGGAAGGTCGGGCGGAACACGGGGGTCGGGGAGTCGCGGAGGGGGTCCTGACAGTCGGGTGCCCCGCGCCCCACAGCGGCTTCAGCAGGTCCGGGAGAAGTTGGCGGGGGCGTCCGGGGGCCTCTTGCAGGTTGTCTCCTGCCGCGCCCGCACGGGAGATCGCAAAGGTGAGCGGGTTCCTGGGAGCGCGCCTTAGCGCGGTGCGGCCGGGAGTCCCCGCCCCGGGCCGCGGTGCACTCGCCGCTCTCCTCCGAGCCGCCTCGGCGGAGCCGGAGCTCATCCCGTCGCCAGCCGCCCCCGCCCGGCGCGTGGTGACCTTCAGGGCAGCGGTGCCCGGCACTCTCTCCCGGCGCCCCAGGGGGTCGCCCCTTTAATCCCCGCCTTCGCCGTCCCCCCCTCCCCCCCCGCCCCGGGCCTCGGACGGGGACCCCTCGCCAACCCTGATGCGGGGCTGGTTGACGGATTCGTCTCACACCGACGGCGAGTCCCTGGGAGTTGGAGAGCCGTGTCGTTTCGCCTTTCTCCCGGCGTCTCCCGTCTTCCCCAGCCGCCCTTCCCAGGATGTTCCCGGCTGCTTCCGATTCGCATTTTTTCCATTTAGTTTAGGGGGAGGGGGGCACCCTGCGTCCTGCACCCCCTTTTTGGAAAGGGTCCGTGAGAACGAATGGGGTTCCAGTTGCGGGGCTGTATTGCATTTTGCAGGAGAATGCTGTGGCTAAGCTAGTTAGCGACCCCTGGGTCTGCGCCGCGGTCACTAGCCGGGTTGGTCTCTGCGCGCATTTCATTCACCAGTTTTCTGCGGGACTCGCAGTGCTGGAAAGTGCTCGCATCCTGCGCGGTAGAGCGAGCGGGCTGGACGTCCAGGGCAGGGGGTCTCGGAGGGGCTGGAGGGGGTCTCTAAATCTGAGGAGGGCTTCACCCTCCTCCGCGGGCGCATTGCTACCTTTTCTTGGGGTTCGATCGCAGCAGCCAGCCACTTCAGATGCTATGCATTCCGCTTTTCTGGGTTTATTCATCTAATGGCTCCTGTTGGTATCGATTGCTGTTGATGATAAATTACTTATGGATTTTTTACCCCCATACGTGTGTAGGTATATGCCTGTATCTGGACTGTCTTGCCTTTCAACATGGAAGCCTTTGTTGTGTTTAACCTCCACCTGAGGACAGTCTTACTTTAAAATAACGCTCTTGTACAGTGTGGGCGTATTTTATAAGAAGTACTTGTAAGGATCTGCTTTGTGTGGGGCTCTGCTTGAACAGAGGGTGTGTAACCCTTTGGATGGTGGCCCACATGAGTGAGTGGAGGGCCTTCACCGCTTGCCCTGCTGCTAGCCTTCCCCAGACCCCTTATCCCCGTGAGTGGCAGAGACGGAGGAGGGGGTGGGGGATTAGTAGGATTGGAGGGGAATCTCTTTTTGTATTTGGCCTTTCTGCTGGGTCTCTCCCCCCCCCCTTTTTTTTTTTCTTTTTCCACCTGATGAGTTCAAATTTGAAGTAAATAGAAACATTTTCTTTAAAGGAGCCTTTGAAACTAGTATATGAAATGGGCTTATTTAGCTCTGACTCCAGGGGGGATGTTTTTAGCTTCTACCTTGCTTTGGGTGAGACAGTTAAATTGCTGTAATTAAGGGTGAATCTCTGTCCTGATTTTGGCTTGGGTGTAACTGCTAAGATCTTTGAAAAGTGTTATTGCCTACCATATAGTCTGCAAAAGTGAGTCACAATTGGGTGAGTTGAGGACAGAGCGCCACCTTTAACTTAAAATTTCATGATTTTGTTTTATTAAAATGGTGAAAATTCAGAGTACGCCTTCTTGATTTTTATTGCAGTTGTCATTACTGGCATCCTCATTTAGATGTATGAGATGGTTTTGTCTTCATTTTCCTGTAATTCTTGACTCTTTTTGGGGGATTTCTGCAACTATATGGGAAATCATGGTTTTTAAATTGAAGGTTGGGGTTCAATGTAGGATTCTGAGATGAGGTGAGAAACTTGATTTGTGCTTATGATAAAATACTAGGGGCAATGATATCGAGACACTTAGAAAAGAAATAAGGAAAGTAATAGCTGCATGGTAAGTGACAGCTAGCATTGACACTAAATAAGAGTACCTACCAGCATGATAGTGGCCTTACCATTATTTTTTTAGCTTGTGTGCTATTAACATTCTAAAGTAAACATGTACAATTATTAACCTTGCTTGATGAGGTCTAGTAATTCTTTTTGTTATTCATCTTCCAACAGTTTGCCTTTCATGGTTTTACTGAGTTTTACAATTACTTGTTTTTAAATAATACAAATAAGGACTTGCAGCAGGACTAACATGCAAAGTTATTAAAGACCATGTTGGAAGAAGTAGTTCCTATGTATCCTCTCATATATCACATATAAAAGAAAATGGAGTTTTTAATGCTTAGAAACCAAATGCTTTAGTGACAGTTGAACTGGTGAGTTTCCTTCCCTGCCCACTTGCTCTGTCCTCCTCCCTCCCAAATAAAAATAATTAAGGTATACTATCTCTTTAGGCACAGAAGAAACGAAGATTTATTAGCTCTCAAGTAATGAATAAATTAATGTGTGGATAGTACCAAATACAGTTTTAATTATAAACCACAAGCTATTATTGTCCTTCTATTTGCATTTAAGTTTCAACACTTATAATTCCTTCACAAACTATAATAAAGCTATTGCTATAGATAAATTTTATTAAGTTAAAGCTAAACAAATCTGCTTGAGGTGAAAGGTGGTTTATGCTTTTTCAATCTGTGGAATATGGCCCCAGGTTAAAGGACATTATTTGAGCAATTAGTTTGATGTATGCAGAGTAATTGTACATTGTTATGCACACTTTGTTAGAATCCTTGATTTGGGGATTTCATTTTTTTTGATAGACATGTTAACTTCATTTTGGATGAAACAGTCTCTTACCATATAAATTGAGTTGTAAAGGTCTATAGGTTTTAAGTGCAATGGCTGCTTATAACTAACACTAGCCTTTTTCCATATTACTAGTAGAAAAAAAGAAGTTTTTTGCTCCTATATTTCCCGTTATATTTTTACACATACATGCAATTGAAACTGGTTGTTTTCACTTTTTAATTTTGGAATTTTGTAATGAATGAGCAAAAGACAAATTCACAAATAAAAAGGAATAAAGATCAGGAAGCAGAAACTTAAGAATTATATTTTTGCAGTTTGGGTAAGAATATTTACTCACCTAGTTGAAAAAGAGTAATTATTTTCTAGTAGGTGTCATGATATATAGAAGGGTACTGAGAGCAGCTTACTTCGGAATTTATAGAATCTGAGATAACATTGAAAGAAAATGATAAAATAGTTTTGGGAATAATTTTTGAAAAAAACTTTTAATGAGATATTTTTAGCTTTACAGATATTTTGTATACAAACATATACATTGCCTTGTTAAAATTTATTATGGAAATTGTCAAATATATGAAAATATAGAGAATGAAAACAGCAATTATGACAATTATCAACTCATGGTCTAATATTTATATCTTTAAACAATAGATGTTAGAAATGGGAACATAGGACAGGTAACTCAATTGATTTCTTAGGCTTTATATTTACAGTTTACAGAATATACAAATAGTATCCTATTTCTAATTGAATCTGAAGGGTCAGTTTTTATGTTTTTCATTGTTTCCGTAATGCTCTAAAGACTGTGCCTCTCAAATTTTGCTCTCTTGATGATGCCTTTGGTTTATAAATTGCTTTACAATGTTTAAGAATGTGTTTACATAGTATCTTATTTGATTCTCACCACATAAGATCCTGAGATGAGTAATCAGTTGAACCCTCCTGCCCCCGAACCCTGCCGCTGCCCTGGAGGCTGAAATGATTTGTCTTGGTCCTAAGGTCATGTAGCTAGCCGCCAGATTACCCAGAACTACTTTAGGGGGCTTCTAGTTTATGTTCTATTGCTCGTTCCAAAATACATGTTTATGTAAGTTTGTTAAAGTTATATGAATTTATGAAAAATCAGTTTCTGACCAGAGTAAATTTTGTAGTGGAATATAAACAGGTTTGTTTAGGTTTAACTTTACAAGTTTAATCATTGCTTGTATTTGGTATAATGTAAACAGTTCATGCCCTGATTTACTTAACAGCTGAGTAAATAAATTTGAACATATTTGAAATACTGTACTTTAATATTGTGGATTGGATTATTTTTAAGTTAGCGGTTCTGTTTTCAAACACCCATTGGTCTTCAAAATTATTTAGGTCTCTCTTAAATCTTGAGTTAAAAATAAAATGGCCCATAAGTTACTTCTTTTAATTCCTGCTATAATTTTTGTGTGTACTTGTTTGTTTTTTTTCTATAACATGTTTATTACCTATATCTTTTTGAAGTATTAATCTATGAATGAAAATTAGTTTAAAAGACTCTCAAGGCAGAAGATTTTAGTTCTTGAAATCCAAAACCTTATAAACCTAACAGGGAAGGTTGTGGTTCTCCAGCATCAGTGTGCATGGAGATCACCTGGGGGAGTCACTGAAAGTGCAGATTCCCTGGCACTGCCTCTGCAGTTCTGATTCAGCATATTTGGGGTGGGGCCTAGTAGTTTGCATTTTGAAAAACATTGATGTTGAATTTATACCTAAGATAAACTTACGTGGTAGAGATGTTTTTATAAACTAGAAGTACTTCATTGATTTTTTTTTTTTTTTTTACTTTGAAGGTAGCAGAATCAGTGTTTTCAAAGTTTTGACTATTATAGCCAGGTTTGAGTTATGGATTTGGTGATTTTGTGGCAATTGTAAAATTGATAAATTAAAAATGTTTCCATTGTAGGTATGCATTGTCTTCTTTCAGAAGGTCCACCTGTGATTATATATTAAGTTACTTATTAAGCACTGTAAGCTCCTAGACAGAGAATATTCTCTTTTTGCTTTCATGCCTCAGTGTCTGCCATTTCCAAGTGACTTGAATGAACATGGGGGCTTATTTTTGTAAAAATAATGCATGCTGTGTCAATATAGTACTGTGTATTTATGCTCTAGTCTAGCTCTTATTTTTTGTTAGCAGAAAAGACATTGGCTTGTTCCTTCAAACTAAAAGGACATAAATTGGTGAATAAGTAATGATTCTTTCTAGTTTTAGGCTATTAAGGATATAAGACTAATTGATAATTTACCTTTCTGTGCATTAAAACAGAAGTTACTGCCATTTCACTTAGATGGTAAATAGCAGACTATAGTTCAGCAATCTATTGTAAGATCCATTTGTTATAAACTGATCTGACTTTTTGAACTGTTTTATCCACTAGTATATACACACACATTGGTTACTTTCTATTTAAGATCAATTTTAAAATGCAGTTGTTTTTGCTTCATTTATAACAATGTAGTAAATAGTTGCATCTGTATTTAAAATACATATTGTAATGAAATGAATTGCAAAGCAAATTCAGCTCAGGACTGCTTTGTTTTTTCCAAAACTTTAGGGTTGTTGGCTATGCCTTAGGATATATTTAGGAATCATGGGCTATAATTACAGATGATTGTAGGAATTTAAACTAATAAAGCTTTCTGGCAGTGGAATCCAGATAAACTATGGATAAAGTTTTCACCAAGTCCTTTTAAACTCTTTTTTTAATTAAGATTTTCCTGGGAGAGTATCACCTGTTTTAAACAGTATGCAGTATTTTTAGTTACCTCTTTAATAATAATATTTGGTCTTTCTACGTAAGATAACTCCCAACAATATAGTCTCTCAAAATGTTGGATACCTGCTTTGTGTTAATATTACTGTCACCTGGGCCTCTGGGGGAAGAATAAAGATAGTTTTGAATGGACCAGTGCTTGCTTACACTGTGAAATCTGAGATTATACTGCTTAACTGTAAACTGGTATAACTACTATAAAGACCTGAAAAATTTAGGAATAAAAGTTACTATTTACTGCAAAGTAGATCTTAAAAAGGATTTGATTGTTTAAAAGATGCTGTTTAAACAACTTGATTAACAATGTAGATTTATTGTTCATTGTATTAATTTAGTGAGTTTTCTCAGAAGGATTTCAAACAATCTTTTACTCTCAAAATTCTCAAATCTGCTGCTTTAATCTACCTTTCATATTTGTGTCAGAATTTATTTTTTTGTTGTAGCTTTCCTGCTGTCATTTTTTCACTAAAACTTTCAATGGTTCCTCATTTTTCTCTTTATCAACATGCAACTTGACTCTGGAGGCTTTTTATAACATAGCTCAGTGTTTTCTAAAGTGTTTTTTAGAACCCTGGTTCTAAAATATATTAATAGGGGTTTCATGGGGAGAGTGAGCAAAACCAAAATCCAAGGTGGGCTGGTTTATGCAGTTCTCGTATTTGGGACTTTGCCCATTCTTTGATACGCTAATATGGACTGAATCTATCTAAATGTATTTCGTGTTTTGCTCCTCTATTTCACAGAATCTCTTGAGCATCTCACCTGATGTTTTTACATATCACCTAACCAGGATCATCACGTTGTACACCTCCTTGGGGTCCTACTCACATAGAACCCAGTGTGAATCATGTTTCCTGAGAACGGAGGGCCTTGTTGCGGTCCTATGGTACTGCTGACCGCTCACTTACATGACAGTCTCATAGTCAGGCAGTGTCCTACATACAGTCCTGCTCATTCCCTTTGCTGTGACTGCATGTGTGTTCTTCCTGTGTCTGCTGATAAGAACCTCCCTCTTTTTGTCTGTCTAAATGTTCCCATCCTTCCAAACTCAGCATGAGCTTACCTTTCTGTCATTACTGAATATTTTTTGACTGAAGTTTTCCACATTTGTAATCTGGATCATACACTTCCCATCACTATATATCCTTTTGTTTTGGTCAGTATGTTGCATAGGTATTTTTTTGTTTCCATATTGTTTTAGAATTTGGGCATTTGTTAAGGTAAAGCAGATGAGCTTAAGGAATTTTTCTTGGAGATTTTCTAAAGCCTTTTTAACTTTGCTCAGATGGATTCAGAGGACAACCTGTTTTACTTCTGGAGAACAGCTACGTTTCATAGAATGTTGTTAGGTAATAGAATTTAGCTTCTGTATAGGAAGTCTTTTCCATTTCTGAATTTCAGTGCAATAAGTAATTTATCTGCTTTAGAACTTACTCTGATTTTATTCATTATAATAGCTAAAATTTATATCTTAAAATGTCCACTTTCACTATTCACTGGGCGTGTGACCTCTTTCCCTTTCATCTGGATTGATGTTCTAAAGATGAGTTTGTTGGATATCTAATCTATTAGCATATTGCAGTATGTAAAATGCCATAATTTGAATCATATATTGTGGTTTAAAATTTAAAATATGTTATTCTTGTAATTGCTTTTCATTGATAGGAATGCCATGGAGCTCAGTTTTTAAATCTCTGTTTGCTGCAGTTTGTAATTTTTCTGAGGGAGTTCTTTAGCTTATAACCTGGTGCAGAATCACTGTAGGCAGCAGTAAGAAGTGTAGGTATGTGGTCTCTGCTAAAGTTTAAGACATAATGATACGGTTTTTTTTTCTGACTGCCTTCCTTATGTCCAGAAAGGAAAACCTGTCCTAGACTTTATCATTTCTTATTGAATGTGCATGTAATTTCAAACATTTAATGATTTATGTAGATTTAATATGTAATTTTAAACATATAAGTAATTAATGTTTATCTATAACGGAATTTAGTATGTAAGCCATTATTGTAAAAAAAAATGCTTTAAAAGATTGCTCTCCAGAGATGATTTTTCCAGTGATTAGCACAGCTGAAACTGTACAGGTGCACTCCTGTTGAATGTTCTCCCGATCCTTTTAAATATTATCGGCTTAATTGTTGGTTGGATATTATAGATGGGATTCTAAGACTTGCTCTTTCTTTAACATTGGAGTAATAATCATAATAAAGTTGTTGATCAAAAGAGGAATGTACAGTGTTTTGAGTAGTGAAAAAATAAAAAGAAATCTGTAAAGGCAGAAATCAGTGGAACCAGCTAAAGTGAAATGGGTAAGACAGATCTTTTCCTATTTAATTTTGACATTTTCTTATTGGGACACATGAGGATGACATTAGCATATACTGTATCCTACCTTGCTGATACCTAGAGTTACGCAAGCTTTTCAGTTCCTTTGCTGTAATTCTGTCCTTTCCTTCTCTGCTATGCCCATGCCCCAAATCAAATGAGTTTATGCTGACTCACAAACCTCAGATACTTGCTTTGGACACTCCTGACAACTAATACTGTGGTAGAGAACTTGTGAGTTAAAGGGCACCAGTGCTAATAGGAAGAGAGCTGAGAACAAGGAAACTTCCCTCTGTGAAGTGGGAAGGTGATGATGCATCAGGAAAAGGAGATCCTCTGGCATCAAAACCCTCTGATGTCAGGTATCAGAAAAACAAACATCAGTCAATCACTCAGTGCACGTACAATGGATTTACGGGTAAAGTTCAAATTCACCTGCCTTTCACCTTAAACTCCTTTTTCTTACATATGTAATTGAATACTGGAACTTACCTGATTCTCTTTTGCCCCTGGGCCTCTTGCCACAGCATTCCTTTAGCTAGGAATGACAACCTTTTTCAGAGCCTATGTATTTTTATGGTATTCTTATGTGCGACCGGACCGAAAACTTCTGATTTTGGTTTTTACTCTGCTTTTTGTTTGTTTGTTTGTTTGTTTTTTAATCTTAAGTTCTCTTCAGATTTAAACTTGAGTTTAATCCTCACCTTCAAAAGGCCAAATGACCTTGGGTAAATCACTTAGTTTTTGTTACTGCCCCCCAAAGTACAAAATATAAAGACAGGGAGTTTTGTTAATATTCTTTCTTGGAAGGTTGACTTAAAATAATTGTATGGAGATAGTAGGATTTCTTCACCCCACCCTCACCCCCACCCCAAATTTTCAACCATTCAATTCTTTTAGGTTTGCCTTCTAATATTGTCTTTTAACTATCTTGTTATTTCATCTTGATGTTTCATCTTGTGGTATGCTGTGAAGGTAATTTAGCTTTTCAATAAATGTATTTCAGATTTCCAGTTACAGACACGGCATATAACTGGCATTTAACCCTGCTCCCTGCCAAAAGTATCCTCAAATGATAGGAAGTGGAGTTTACATATTTTTGTTAAGATTCTCTGCCTCCTTCCCTTCCTGGACTTTCAGAATGTTGGCAAGAGTTTTTTTTCTCTGAGGATTCTGACCAGATTGAGGGAAAGAAGCTAAAGAGTCTGACACTGGCTCTGTGCTTGTGTGAGGGGGTTGTGTAAGGAAAATGACTTATGCACCCCTGTGTTCATTGCAGAACTATTCACAGTATCAAAGATTTGTAAACAGCCCAAGTTCTCATCAGTAGATCAGTGGATAAAAAAGCTATGGTACATATATACAATGGAATACTACTCAGCCATAAAAAAGAAAATCTTGCCTTTGGGACTGCATGGATGGACCTAGAGGGTATTGTGCTAAGTGAAATAAGCCATTCAGAAGATAAATATCATATGGTTTCACTTTTATGTGGAATCTAATGAAAGAAAGAAACAAAATAGAAACAGGACTCACAGATACAGAGAACAGACTGACAGCTGTCAGATGGGCAGGGGAGGGGGAGTTGGGTGAAATAGGTGAAAGGATTAAACAAAATACCAAACAGAAACCCTTTAACCTTGTAGACAGACAACAGTATGGTGATTAGCAGAGGGAAAAAAGGGTGGGGGGGGGATAGAAGAACATAAATGGGATAAATGACGACAAAAGGGGAGCCTAGATTTTGGATGGGGAACACATAATGCAATATACTGATGATGATGTTGTACTGTAGAATTGTACACGTGAAACCTCTATAATTTTATTAACCAATGTAACCCCAATAAATCAATTTTTGTAAAAAAGAAAGAAAGTGTCTGTCAGTCACCCTACAGTGAACTCCATAGTCAGAAAGCCCGGCATGTGACTCCAGAACTCCTAAGAAGATTTATGTATTTATAGCCTTATTAAGGTGTAACAGAGATTCAGTAAACTACACATATTTAAAGAGAAAAACCTGAGTTTTGATGTATGTATACTGTGGTGAAACTACCACCACAGTCAAATTAATGATTACAACCATCCCCCTAAAAATTTTCTTGTGCCTTTTTTGTAGTCTTCCTCTCTTCCCCCTCTCACCTTGCTCTTTCCTCAGGGTTCCACTAATCTGCTTTCTGTGATATAGATTAATTTGAATTTTCTAGAATTTATGTATTTGGAATTGTATAGTATGTGTTCTTTTTTTTGGTCTGACTTTGACTCAAAATATTACTTGAAATTTATCCATGTTACATATATTAATTGTTCAATCTTCGTTATTGCTGATAGGATTTCATTGTATAGGTATACCACAATTTGTTTATTCATTCATCAGTTGATAGACATTTTGGGTTCCAGTAACCTATAGTTTTAACTAGATTGTGTTTGTCTTATTATTGAGTTGTATTTTCTTTATATACTCTAGATAACTGTACTTTGGGGAACATTTGTGTTTTTACTGAGGGTGGGAGGAAGAATGGTATTGAAAACTGTACAAAACACACACACACCACACACACACACACACACACACACACACTGTAATAGTTGATAGCTCAATTGATGTTTCTTTCTTTTTTTTTCAGCCAGATTATGCTTTGAACAAATGAAATTCATCCCAAAATGCTACTAGAAGTTTGAAAATGCAGATGAAGTACAAACACTGCCTTTATAATTATTCAAAGTTTGTACACATTTTTGCGGACACAAGGGTGCCACCCAAACAATGTATACACACTTTAACAGCTGATAACTCACTTAATTTTTACTTTTTTTCAGGTTTAACTGATTTGAAATAATGAGTGAAGCCAGACTAAACTTTGAACAAAGAACATTTATCCACTAGACTTTATTATGGGGATATATAAAAGATAAAGTCTACGGTTCAAAACCGAACAAAATGTTTGCGATTTCATTGCTTTGCATCATCAGCAGTGCCTGGACCAGAGCGGTCAGTCATCAATTTGAAAACCGGTATCAACAAAAAAAATTATTAATTTCTCTAGAATTTTTTTAAATTTTGAAGATGAACTGTATGTTAATAAACACTGACTTTATAATCATTCAGAGTGTATATACATTTGGGGGGGATAAATCTTAAGCAACTGGTCAACCATTTGACAAGTCGCTATGACCACCAGGGGGCAGACGCTCAACGCAGGAGCTGCACCCTGGTGGTTAGTGTACTCTGACAGTGGGAGCACTGCTCAGCGAGCTTATTGAGTGGCAGCAGCAGGCACAGCAGGGACAGGATGAGGGGGAGTGGTGCGGTGCTGGCTCAGGGTCCTCCCTGGCCTCCTGCTGCTTGGTGCACTACTACATCCCTTGAGGGATGTCAAACTGCTGGTTTGGCCCAACCCCTGGCCAGCCTGCAAGGATTGGGCTGAAACCAGCAGTCTGACATCCCCTGAGTGGTCCCGGATTGTTAGAGGGCACAGGCCAGACTGAGGGACCCCATCAGTGCACAAATCCATGCACCAGGCCTTTAGTCTATACCTAAAACAAACTGAAAAAGCAAGCAGGAACATTGTATTATTTATAGAGATGGATTTAGGAACTAAAAGGAAAGGTGCTACCTATTGACTCTGAGGTGAAAATTAAGTAGGGGGACTGAAAGAACTGCTGATATTTTTTAAAAAAAACTATGCATGTGTAAGTTTGCTAAAACTAAGAGTGAATACATACATGTGTGGATAGCCCAGATATGTCACCTGTCACTCAGTTCTTGTGCCTCTGTGCAGTTTTGTGCGATTAGATGCAGAATTCAGTAATTACTTTGAATAAAAGAACCTATTTTCACCCAGGTGAGTAGTGCAGACTTGATTGAAAACTTCTTTAGCAAAGACAATCAACAAACAACTTAAGAGCCTCAATTTCTTCCTAAAGTTGTCCTCTACTTTGCAAGTTCAAATTCATTATTCCCTTATTTATGTGGAACAGTTGGTTGCCATCTGTGGATTTTTTTGGTTTCCCCTGAGATGTTCCTTACTACTACCACCACTCTACACATCCGAAGCAGCTAATGAAAACCCATGAAGACATTATTTTCCAACTAATTACATATAGCCCTCCCTCTCTACTAAGAGTCTGGTATATTATTTCTCCATTTCTGGATAAGTATATATTCTTTTTCCAGTGTTAAGAGCGTAATCCCATGAAATGTTGACTTAAGAGAGACCCTCTAATAAATCTGTTGAATACATTGTTTGTAGGTGTGTCTTTACAATTAGCCATATTTTAAAATTTCATCCCCATCAATTTCCTGTCTTCTCTTTGAGGAACTTGATATTTGACTGAATTTCTTCCTTTGCTTTCTTTGAAGGATACAAAATCTCAGAGGGAGACAGCAGTCATCTCTTAAAAGATGTTAGAATTCAGAAGGGGAAAAAAACGTTCTTTTGCCAAGGTGCCATGAAAAATAGACTAGTTCTAAATACACTAGATGCTTAGATAAAGGGGATTTAAAATTACTGAAAATTTAAAGTTAATACCTGTGCAGCTGCTTTGTATCTGCTAGGTACTGTTTTAAGCAACTTTCAAATACTAATTTGTTTAAATTAGTGGGTTCTGTGAAATTTAGGGGGGAGAGAGTCTCCACTAAAAAATATGAAAGGGGTCATTAATGATTTTAAAGAGAACTCCTAAAACACAGTGTCTTACATAATCTTTTTACCAATTAAAAATGTAACAATACTGATTTTTAATGTTTGGAAAATCTACTCTATAAAAGCGAAATATTAAAATTAACCGTTTCTCCGAGTCAGGGTAAGCCACGCCCACCAGCCAATCAGAGCGGCTGTATGCAAATTAGCCCAGCCAACATGGAGGCCGCCACTCACGGACCTGAGTAAACAGCCCTTTCCATTGCGGCAGGAGCGAAAGTGAAGCTGCGCCCACTCAGCTCAGCTCCGATTAAACTGCCTCTAGCAAAACACAGATTTGAAACATTTGAAACAATGTAACAATCATAGAATCCTCCGGAGCTGAAGGAAAGAGCAGCTCCGGCCTAACCAGTAAAAGTAACA